>JARSSU010032072.1:0-54281 GCA_029619165.1 Eurosta solidaginis | reverse complement strand
AAAAAGTAAATTCCTTTATGTATTGTAAATATAAATAATTCGTGACCAAAAAGATACGTACAAAGAGGCGTCAAAAATGCAACTTATGCGAAGGGGAGGTGGTGAACGTTCTTTGAAAGGGTTGCTATGTTAACGTGTGTTCCATCAAACACATCCTACAACTCCTGGTATTCCGAACTTTGCATAAAAATCGTGTGCAGTTTGACGCTGCTCTTCTAAAGTCGGCCAAGTTATCCATTATGGACAAAGCAACGGTTCTAAAATGTTCAGCACCTCACTGAAACAAGATTGGCTAAGACCCACCTCATGGTCCTTTCCAACGCCTTTTTGATGTCCTCCTTCTGCGAAAAACGAAGACATGCGCTCAACTTTACAATTGGTGGAACTTCAAATTTTTGCTCCAGTGGTGGCAAAGGAGTTGGTAAAAATATCTAATAAATATTTGAATGCCGGCTTGTTTAGTCTGTAATATTGCAGAAAGCTATTGAAAAAAATTTAGCTTGTTATCAAAAGTTCTGGAAATATAAATTTTTAACTTACAGTGAATCACTTAGCTCCAAAGGGTTAGAACAGTCCCTTAATTGCCCCGGAATCGCTTTCATATTTATATTCTCCTCCGCGCTCAATCAAAACCAACTAGGCATACTAAACATTTTTTTATAAATTTTTTATCTTTATTGTGGCTGCATTTTAAGGAAATATATTCTCGTTTACAAAATTTACACAATTGCAAGTAAATTATTTGTTCACTGCTAATTCACAATAGAGCATCAGCTGTTTCGAAGTGAACTTTTGTTGCCCGAAATTTGCCGATAGGCGAAAAAAGTTCACACGAACAAAAAAGTGAAGGTGAACACTTTTCCGTGTGAACTTAGCGATAATGGTGATTTTTGGCCTGAACAAACGCGCTGTCAGTTTTGCCTTCTCGGCATTAGGTTAGGTCTCGCATGTAGGAAGCGCTGAGCAGAGCATATTCGCCCTAACTCTAGTGTTCATGCAACACGGAACTTAAATGAGCCATTGGTGTACTACCGATCATTCTCAGAAGGATGTGCGATCGTACCTTTCCTGGCCAGCTCGTCAGCTACACAGTTGCCTTCAATACCCCTGTGACCAGGTACCCATACAAGGCTAATCCTGAATTGCTGGGCCATCTCATTAAGAGATCTGCGGCATTCAGTGATCCACTTTTTGTTGTGGACACATGGGTTCAAGGCCTTTAGCGCAGCCTGGCTGTCCGAGACAAATTATCACCCTTCTCCGTCTTTAGGCACAAGTGCCAGCTGATTTACAGCACTGCGTATGCTTCGACTTCTGCTCGATATAAGCTACAATGGTCAGGAAGCCGGAAGGAGATATCCAGCCCCAGGTCCGGTTAAAAGATACCCCCCGCCTTCGCTTTGAGCTTGGAGCCATCAGTAAATATGTTGATAGCACCACGAACAAACATGCTGAATGCTCGACCATTCTTGCCGTGAGAGAATGCACACTGTGTAATACTTAGTGAAAATGTTGCAGGAGAGTGAAATAGTCAGTGAGTACTGTTATTGAAACTGGGGCTTCAGTGCTCAAGATATTAGAGTGGCCACCACCTCCATTCCTCCAGCCTCCAGTTTCTCTAATCCGTAGGGCTGCGATAACGGCTAATTCTTTAGCCACCAAATCAAGTATTGGGAGTGGAAACAAGAGCGCCGCTAATACAGAGCTCCGAACTCTCTGGACTTTTTGTAAGCGTTTGAGTTTCGTGGCCTTTGTGAGCGCCAGCCACCAGACCTGAACTCCGTACAATAGAATTCGGCGCACAATGGCTGTATAGATCCAATGTGCTACCTTTGGAGAGAAACCCCACGAGACTCCAATTGCCCTTTTGCAAGAAAACAGCGCAGTTGTTGCTTTCTTTACCCTGTCCTCTATATTGTCTCTCCAGAGTAGTTTCCTATCCAGAATGACTCCCAGGTACTTCACCTTATCGTTGAAAACTAGATTTACGCCGTCAACCTCGGCAGGTATGAGTTCAGCGTTTTGTACCTTCTGTGAAAAGGACAAGCTCAGTTTTATCCGGATTTACCCCGAGCCCTGAGCTTTTTGCCCAGTTACAAATGGTTAATAAAGCAGTCTCCATTAGATTGCAGAGTGTTTGAGGAAATTTGCCCCGCATAACAACACAAATATCATCTGCGCAGGCATTCACCTTATGACCACTCAGATCCGTGCGTTGTAGTAGTTGGTGATCGTCACCACCCAGAGCAATGGAGAGAGAACACCTCCTTGCGGGTGCCTCTATTTACCATCATCTGGATCGTATGTCCACGAAGCTCGTGCAAATCTTTCTTCGAGTAAGAAGTTTGTATATAAACTCAACAAGACCTGCGTCTATGCTCAGATTCGTTAAAGCCGAGGTAATTGCCTTCGTAGTAACATTATTAAAGACCTCTGTTATATCCAAGAAAGCCACTAGTGTATATTCTTTGAGGCAGATGGACCTTTCAATGACAATACCAGGGAGTGCAGAGCAGTTTCGGTTGATCTGCCTTTACAATACGCATGTTGAGCTTGTGAAAAAGCGATGGGTCTATCGATCTTCTGTCAAAATTCTCAAGAAGTCTTTCCCAGGCCTTAAGGATAAAAGAGGATAGGCTTATGGGCCTGAAATCATTGGGGTTTAGAGTGAGAAGCTTTCCTCGCCTTTGGTATAAAAACTACCTTAACCTCCCTCCATAAAGCGGGTACGTAATTAAGACTTAGGCTGCCTTTAAATATAACCCTTAATCATGGCATTATTAGTTCGACAGTGTGTTGCAGTTGGGCCGGGAAGATGCCATCCGGCCCCTCTGATTTGAAGGGCCAAAAGTAGATAGGCCCCCAGTCTAGCTTTCTGTCATCCATAATATCGTCAATAACCTGCTGTGAGGGTGTGGCTCCGCTGATTATGGTTGCAGACACATCTTCGCATGCTGGGAGAAGAGTGTAGTGCTATAGGAGTAGGTTAAGGTGCTTAGCTTTGCTAAAAGCCCCTCTGCAAGTTTTCCTGAGTTTATCCAAGTCAGAAGACCACCAAGGTGGCTTATGCGATTTCTTCATCCTAGTGATAGGACAAGCCTATCTAGAGCAGACTTACACCTCTGACTAAAAGTATTGACAAACTCATCAAGCTCTTCCTCATTCTGGGTTGGTGCACCACCTCACCCCTTAAACTTATATCAATGAGCTTCCTATAGTAACCCCAGTTACCATTCCTAATATTTTGTATATACTTAGGTTCAGGGGCATCTCGGAAATAGAGAAGCTTATATACCTGTGGTCTGAGAAGGAGTGTTCATTTAAAACTCTCCAAGAAATAATACGGTCGCTGCAGGTTCAGTCACCAAAGTGATGTCAAGCACCTCCCTTCGGTTGCTTGTAATAAAAGTGGGGTCATTCCCTTTATTGCATATACCAAGATTTGTGCTCAATGAGTAGTTATAGAGTAACTCGCCTCGCTCATTTCAGTCAGGACTGCCCCACTGATTGTGGTGGGCATTTCCGTCGCCTCCTAGCACTAGAATTTCGTTCCATGGGTTTGCACATCCCATGAACTCTTTGAATGCCGCCACGGGGGTCGTACCTGGTGATCGTGGGCCCAGATAAAAGGATGATACCTTGTAATTCCTCTCCGGGCATTCGACGCTAATCGCTGTCATATCACCGTCACTAAATTGAGGTAAGAAAGAAAGCATTTAGATTAGCCTAAGCTAAAATACATGTGCGAGGTTTACCCTTATTATGAGCGCTGTACAGAGTGTAATTTGGAGTCCTTAAGCCAGAGATCGATTACCAGTGATCATTGGCTCCTGAACCAGAACGATATCCTCCTCACCCGAAGACAGGTGAAGCAGAAGCGCAGCTGATGTTGATTGCAATGGTGAAGGTTTATTTGGAGGACCCTCACCAGTCTACGCTTTCCTCCCTCTCCGTGAACGTAGCGTCTGCGTCGTCTTCGCGCAGAAGCTCGCTCTCAGAGTAGAGATTTATTAAACCAAGCCACTGTCCTTGCTGACGTCAACCTCCATCTCGTGCTCACTGAGAGTTTCCTTCACCTCCTCAAGAGATGCTAGGTTAACCAAGGCTTCCGCATCAGCCGTATATACTTAGGGTTTACAGTTTTGAAACCATAGTTGACCTTGATACACTTAGCCACGGCCTCGAGGCTTTCTTCATCTAAGAGCAGGACACCTGCATCGTCGCCCTTCTGTCTTCTCGCGTTAAATACCCGCAGTTCTTCGTCGGAGATTGGGGTTGAAATCCGGAAAGGTGCGCAGAATTTCAGAAGGTTCCGTAGGCTTCACTGGAACCCATGCTCTCCTCTTGGGCGCGATACAATATCCTTCATTCACCAATTTTAGAGTGCAACCGCGTACACCTCCGCAATAAGAGCACCGCTGATTTATACAGCTCCAAAAAATGTTGTCGCCACATGCAATCATTTTGCGTTTCCCTGGAAACCATCCGCATCGGTGTATCGGGCGGAGCTCCAGGGTTTTCTCGTAGCACCTGCCGTGCTACACTAGAGATCCAGGCCTCGATCCACTTGCACTGTTGCTTGGGGATCCTACTTCGGGGTTGTTCTCAATAATCACGCCAATTATCTTCGATCTTTGGCTAACACCGCGAAAGACTGCGCCCAGCCTCCCTGCGTTTTGGCCCTCTTCGGTGCCTTTGGGGTAACTTTATCCGCTGAACTTCCCCTTTGCCATACATCTTCTTGTCGAAATCCGGCAATCTTGCTGCAACTTCACCCACTCCTCAGCAGGTAACTTGATCCTCACTTATCGGTGAGGTGGCATGCCTACGAAGGATTCGGGCTGCAGTGCGCTTCTCCTGGTAGTTTTCCTTTGCCGGAATTCTCCTTGAAGCGCCCTTGGCCCAATGGCTGACCCCCCACGCCCTTAGAGCCCCCAGCAGCTCTACGTCATACGCTAACTGAGTGACAGGTCCACTAGTGGAGGCCTTGGGGTACGAGCTGGTCACGTTGCTGACCTTCCGCCCAACCTCTGTGTGAGGTACTGGCCTTTGGACTACGAGAGCCGGATATGCTCTCGGTTCTCTTGAGGTTTTGTGCGGTAATTACCCCTTCACTAGTAGAAAGTCCCGGTTGACCCCTTTAGCGGAGCTAGCTCCTGTCGGACTTTTTGGAGAGCCGATCCCCTGGTTTGTGTTTACTTTTTTGAATTTTCCATTTCGAATGTCGATGAATTCTCCATATCGATTACCCGCGAGTAGCGGAGACAGAGAAGGTCCACCCGGACAGAGATCCGTATTGTCCGGGTAGGTCTAAAATAACATCGAAGGTCGCACGGTGTTCGATGTACTCCGTTAAAGACTGGGCTCCACCCAGGGTGATCCTCGCACGGATCGTATGCCACCTTGATCCAGCCCTGATATCAAGGGATTTGGGACTGACGGTGGGTGGGAAAAGGAAGGGAGAAAGGTCAGAAACGGAATGGGGGTAAAAGGTCGCCGCTCGAATTAGCCGCCTAAGAGGCGTTACCAGTTGCCACCACGAGGAGGCTCCCCTCCTTATAGGGGGAGGGTGCAAGCATCTACGGGTCGACGCTTTGGGATGACGCTGTAGTGTGCAAAGCGAAGCATCCCCATCAAAAGCACCCTTCTCGGCATTAGATAAAGAATCAAAAAAACTGGGTCTTGCGGTAAATAGAGACAAGTAGTTGCTTAATCCAAGACTACTGTTGACGGATGTAAAATCGAAACTGTGAAGGATTTCGTTTATTTAGGAATCAGCACTAACAGCAACAATGTCAGCTGAAAAGTCAAACGAAGAATAACTCTTGCCAACAAGTGCTTCTTTGGACTGAAAGGGCAATTGAAAAGAAAAGTCCTCCCTCGACGAACAAAAATCACGCTGTACAAGTTGCTCATCATACCTGACCTGCTGAATAATCGACGGTGTTGAAGGGAAGATGAGATGGCTCTTGAAATATTCGAGAGAAAAATTCTCCGGAAGATTTATGATCCTGTCCGTGTTGACGAGGGCTTGTATCAAAGGAGGTATTATTAGGAGCGTATGAGCTTTACGCAGGTATGACGATAGTGCAGCGAATTAAAACACAAAGGCTTCGCTGGCTAGGTCATTTTATGCGAATTGACGAAGACGCTCCGGTCAATAAAGTATTCCAGTCGACACCGCAGTTTGGAATCAAAGGAATAGGGAGCCTTCAACTGAGTCGGGAGAGGCAGTTGGAGGAAGACTTGACCTATCTTGGTGCTCCAATTGGCGCCAGTTATCTCAAAACAAGGGAAAGCTGGCATGACTTGTTACGAAACGGCCACAATTGCTCAGGGGGCTGAACGCCAATTTATGATAATGATGGTATATGGGATGTGGACGGATTTCAAAGACTGCAAGGTGTGTTAGAGATGCCATCAAGTTTGGTCATATATAAAATTTGGTTAGAATGGGGTAAATTTTTCATATAAAATCGATAATCTTAGTTCCCCAGTTTTATTTGTTGGTAGCATTTCCTAGGTCCAATTTTGTTTAAATTTCAAATGTGTTCAAAGCTTTTCATTGATCCGTGAGGACATTTTCCATTTTCGGTCACTCACTATATAGGTAATTTGAACTGTGCGCAGTTACGAAAAATCTCGGGAAAGCAGAGTTCAGATAAAACTTTTCGAGAATGTATTGACCTATAACTTGTATTGCATGACGAACGTTTGAAAGTCTGATAAAGCGAAATATTTGCGAAAAAGTGATTTGTGTGACCATTGGCCGTTGATTACCTATAATTTTAATGGAGTCCATAGCAACCAGGTGAGCATAGTCGTATTCGTTAATCCTAAAATTTAAATATTATCTAGCGATCATGAGGTTTTAATTAGTATTTCGTTTATTTATTGAACTGAAAAGCAAACAAAAGAATTGCTAACGAGAAGTTAATTAAATTCTCCATTGTGTCGTGTGAATAAATATAAAAAAGTTAACGTTTTTCTTTCAAATTTGCAGAAATTTGTCTGAAAATAACTTAAATATTTATCTTAAAGCTATAAAAAGCAATATATGTTTTTTTTTCTAATCATTAGGCCCCTTGTCTTTTCAGAGAACATATACTCAATGAGAAGGCGCTTTATGGCGAATTTTTAGTTACGATCCATTTGCATGTGAAATGGCTTGAGTTTCACACTGGCCACCAAAATCATGGTGATGGATTCCCCACAAAAATGTTAGAGAAATTTTCAACAGAATTCGAGGCACTTATTGAGATCTTTCTTATTTTTATACCTTTCATTAAAATGAAATTGTATATTAACTTCGTCACGAATCTCAAAATTGTAAGTCCCTAAAGGAAAATAGCTAGACCCACCATTAAGTATACCCAAATTATCAGGATGAAGTGCTCAGTTGATTTCGCCATGCTCGTCTGCCCGTCTGTCTGTTTGTATGCAAACTAGTTCATCAATTTTTGAGATACCTTGATAACATTTGGTGAGCGGGTGTATTTAGGTGTCCGATTCGACATTTGTCGGAACCGGCCGGATCGAACCACTATAGCATATATCCTCCATATAACCGATTTTTTCAGAAAAAGAGGATTTTTGTCATATCTTCCTCAATTTATCAGATTGAAGCTTCACACTTCACCACATGCTTTCGTATATTGCACATTACGTTATCTGAAAAAATGGATGAGATCGGTCGTATATATATCATATTTCCCTCATAACAGATTGCTTAGATAAGAAACTTTTATGATTACTGCCCCATTTTAAGAGCTAGAGCTTCAAATTTTACGAATGCTTACGTATTTAGCATATATTATTGTCTAAAAAAATCATAGAGATCGGCGATATATTTATATAGATATATATATATATATATTATATATATATATATATATATATATATATATATATATATTTGCAATTTCAGCCCCAATTTAACAACTTACTTACTTACTTAATTGGCGCTTAACCGTTTAAACGGTTGTGGCCGTCCGAAAAGGCACGCCATTCGCTCCATCTCTCTGCCAACCGGCGCCAATTGGTCACAACAAGGGAGTTTAAATCGTTTTCCACCTGGTCCTTCCAACGGAGTTGGGGCCGCCCTCTACCTCTGCTTCCATAGGCGGGTTCCGATAGAAACACCTTGTTAGCCGGAGTGTCATCTTTCATTCATGGCCTTGTCAGCGCAGCCGCTGCGTTTTAATTCGCTGGACTATGTTGATGGCTGCGTATAGCACGTACAGCTCATCGTTAAATCTTCTTCGGTACTCGTCATTGCCAACGCGTAGAGGTCCATAAATCTTTCGAAGAACTTTTCTCTCGAACACTCCCAGAGCTTCTGCACCATATAGCAGAACGGGCACGATGAGTGACTTGTAGAGTATGATTTTCGTTTGCCGAGAGAGTACTTTACTTTGCAATTGCCTACTTAGTCAAAGTAGCATTTATTGGCAAGTGTGATTCTTCGCTGGATTTCAGAGCTGATGTTGTTGATAGTGTTGATACTTGTTCCCAAATAAACAAGTATTTTACTATTTCGAAATTATGGGTGCCAATAGTAGTGTGGTTGCCAAGGGGCATATGAGCTGATTCTTTGCTCAATGACAGCAAGTACTTCGTTTTGTCCTTATTCACCATCAAACCCATCTTTACCGCCTGTTTTTCCAGTTTGGAGTAAGCAGAACTAACAGCGCGGGTGTTAGTCCGGTGATATCAATGTCATCAGCATACGCCAGTAATTGCACGCTTTTATAGAATATTATTGAAGATCTGTTAAGTTCTGAAACTAGTACAATTTTCTCCAGCATCAAATTAAAGAAATCGGACGATAGGGGGTCACCCTGTCTGAAACCTCGTTTACATTCGAACGGATCGAAAGGTCCCCCCAATTCTGACTGAGCTGATGGTGTTGCTCAGCGTAATTTTGCACAACCGTAATAAGTTTTGCGGGGAAACCAAACTCAGACATAGCGGCATATAGGCAACTCCCTTTCGTGCTGTCGAAGGTGGCTTTAAATCGACGAAGAGATGATGTGTGTCTATTCTTTTTTCGCGGTTTTTTCCAAGATTTGGCGCATTGTGGAAATCTGGTTGATGGTAGATTTACCAGGTCTGAAGCCGCACTGATAAGGTCCAATCAGTTGATCCACGGTGGGCTTCAATCTTCCGCACAATACACTTGACAGGACCTTATAAGCGATATTAAAAAGGCTGATTCCGCGATAGGTGGTGCAGGTTGCAGTATCCCCTTCTTGTGGACTGGGCAAAAAACACTTAGATTCCAATCGTCGGGCATGCACTCGTTCGCCCATATTTTTCGAAGAAGCTGATGCATGGCTGTATTTGAATAGCTCTGTAGGCAATCCATCAGCGCCCTCGGCCTTGTTGTTTCTCAATCTGGTTATTGCTATTCTGACTTCGCCATAATCAGGTGGGGGACATTTATTCCATCATCATCGATTGCGGGATCGGGTTGTCATCTCTGTGCGGTAAATTGCTGTCTCCATTTAGGAGAGCAGAGAAGTGTTCCCTCCATAATCAAAGTACTTTCTGGACATCAGTTACAACGTTGTCGCTTTCGTTCTTACGGGAGTTTGCCCCGGTCGTAAAACCTTCCGTCGCTCGCCGAATTTTGTGGTAAAATTTTCGGGCGTTATTCCTGGTGGCTAGCAGCTCAAGCTCCTCGCACTCACTAACAGCTAAAAGCTTCAAATTTCATCAAATGCTTACTATATAGCATATGTTGTTGTCTGAAAAAATCATAGAAATCGGTGGTATATATATTATATACCCCATATAAACTGTAATTTTTTTGCCCTTTTTTATGGCTAGAAGCTTCATAGTTCATCAAATTTCATAATACTTACGTTTACGTAATATATTGTTGAAATACGTGATTCGTAGTCATAGCGTTTACATGCAGACCACAAAAAACGTGAAACTTTGCATCCTCACAAAAAGTACGTACCTATTTTTTATACTCAGCGTGCTTTGCACCCAGAGTTAATTAACTTTGATTGGATAACGGTTGGTTGTACAGGAATAAAGGAATCGATATAGATAAAGACTTCCATATATGAAAATCATCAGTATCGAAAAAAAATTTTATTGAGCCATGTCCTTCCGTCCGTCCGTTAACACGATAACTTAAGTAAATATTGAGATATCTTCACCAAAATTTGTACACGAGCTTATCTGGACCCAGAATAGATTGGTGTTGAAAAGTGAGCGAAATCGGATGATAACCACGCCCACTTTTTATATATGTAAAATTGGGAAAACACAAAAAACCTGATTATTTAGTAAATAATACACCCACAATGTTGAAATTTGAGGTGCGGACTAATATTGAGACTCTTGGTAAAAATTAAAAAAAAATTGTTAAATGGGCGTGGCGCCACCCACTTGTTATAAGATCTATTTTACAAATATTATTAATCATAAATCAAAAATCGTTAAACCTATCGTAACAAAATTCGGCAGAGAGGTTGACTTTACTATAAGGAATGCCGTGAAGAAAAATTAATGAAATCGGTTAAGGCCCACGTCCACTTTTATATAAAAGATTTTTAAAAAGGTCGTGGACGAATAAAATAAGCTACATCTTAGGGAAAAAAGCTTTGTATCACTAGAATTTTTAATTCTAAATTTAATTACAACACTAAATTGAAAAACACAAAATTTTTGAAAATGGGTGTGGTCCCGCCCCTTTTATGACTAAGCAATTATCTATATTTCGGGAGCCATAACTCGAAGAAAAATTAACATACCGTAATGAAATTGTGTAGGAACACATATTTTCCGTATAGCAGAAAATATTTCTAGTAAAAATGGACGGGATCGATTAAAGACCACGGCCGCTTAGATATAAAACAAATTTAAGAGGGTCGTAGACTAGAATAATAAGCTATAACTTATCAAAAAATAGTTTTGAATCAATTATATTTCACTTATCAAGTTTTATTGTAAGAGGAAATGGGGAGAAATTTTTTTAAACGGGCGGTGCCACGTGCTATGTAGAAAAGTAATTTATCTGAAATGAAATGTACAATTGAAGCCCACGCTGAGTATATAATGTTCGGTTACACCCGAGCTTAGACACCTTTACTTGTTTATTTTATATTTATCTTAAAAAGCGCTTAGGTATGTACATCTGTTCACTATATATTTCTTATCTTATACAGCCGATTATATAGAGATTACGAATGGGATAAGATTATTGTTCAGCCCCATTCATGAAAGGTATGAAGCCTTCGGCACAGCCGAAAACAGTCCCGTCCTTATTTGTTCAACTAAATTTTGTCTGTATTCCTGCGTTTTCTGTTAGCAAAATTGGTGTAATTTCAAAGCAAATTCTTCGCAAAAATACAAACAATTTATGATTTCAGATGATTATTGCATATGTATAATATTAAAAATTTGAGTTAAAGTTCAATAAATCAATTATTTTAAATGAAATTAAAAATTTAATTTTTGCATTCACAGACTAAAAAATACATGGGTTTTAGAGTTTTTTTATCGTAATCATTTATGGCAAATTTGTTTTTGGTTCCGGGTATACAGTCTAGCAAATCAGAAAAAACGCCTTTCGACCCTTTTATTTTGATCTTCTTCAGGTCCTAATGACAAAAAACATAAAACTTAGTATATAAGGCCTTACATTACAACAGAGGGTTAATAATAATTACATATACAAACAAAAGTACATACATAACACAATTATAGATATCACAGATTCTTACTCAAAATTACTGCGTTCTTCCTTATCCAGTTGTTTTGTATAAATATTTTGTTTTCTGCATTGTGCAGGAATGGTCATATATATAAAATAAAATAATAAAAAAAATTTTAAGTTAAACGGTTTTTATTGAAAAACAATACTTACATGAATAATAATACTAAAAGCCAGCAGATAATTAGGTAGGTCCAAGGTACTAGTCATCACACTCCTATTCAATCTAGGGCGTTGATCAGACAATTTAATAAAACCGTTGGACGCGTGAAATTTCTAAAAATGTGATTAGGGTTCAGTTGGTCTTATATATGACTATCAATAGAAATTTGACGCGTCCAACGCTATTATTTAATTGTCTGATCAAGGCCCTAGATTGATGAGGAGTGTGATGACTAGTTCCTGGGACCTACCTAATTATTTTCTAGCTTTTAGTATTATTATTACTTCATGTAATTATTGTTTTCAATAAAACCGTTTAACTAAGTTTTTTTTATTATTTTCTTTTTTTGAAGTTTTTAGTCTTTATTTAATTGCCTATTATTTCTCATTCTGTTTAGTTTATTTAGTGACTCATTAATACAAGGACTCTTTCCAGACAATTTGTTATAATCTAAGTCTTCAATACATAATCCTTCCAAAGACTTTACTCGACTTTGCGCCACGTATGCTTGTCTCTCCTCGAACTCCAAAATATTTTGGTGTCACTTCTACCGGACTGTATATAATATTTGTTCGAAATATGAGCCAAATCGGATATCATAGGTCGCTTTCTATTGACGTATGTATTATATGTTCCAAATATGAGCCAAATCGGACCACAAATACGATTTTTGTGAATATCTCGATCCTGCCGCCACCCAGCGGCGATTTTTTTTTCATAAGGCCCTTTCTATTCTTGTATATCTTATGTGTTCCAAATATGAACGAATTCGGACCACAAATACGATTTTTGTGAATATCTCGATGCTTGCGCCACTTAGCGCCGATTTTTTTTTCATGTTCGCTTTCTATTCTTGTATGTATGATTTGTTCCAAATATGATCCAAATCGTACCACAAATACGATTTTTGTGAATATCTCGATCCTTGCGTCACCCAGCGGCAATTTTTTTTTCATAGGTCGCTTTCTATTCTTGTATGTCTTATGTGTTCCAATTATGAGCCAGATCGGACCACAAATACGATTTTTGTGAATATCTCGACCTTGCGCAACCTAGCGGCAATTTTTTTCTTATTATTGCATTGTCATCGGGTTCTGAACTATATTCCAAATTTCAAGCTTGTAGCTTATCGGGAAGTTCCTTAAATTTCAATTACAAAATTCGTGCCAGCCAGCCTGTCAAGCCAATCTAAATAAAACCGTTTAAATA
This sequence comes from Eurosta solidaginis, assembly GCA_029619165.1. Taxonomy (NCBI): domain Eukaryota; kingdom Metazoa; phylum Arthropoda; class Insecta; order Diptera; family Tephritidae; genus Eurosta; species Eurosta solidaginis. Next base: position 41,178 of record JARSSU010032072.1, on the reverse strand, counting down.
AATTATATAATAGTTCAATTTAGTTAATAAGAGGGAGGTGTTGCGCTTTGCCGATGCAAATTCTTTGAGCTACAACTGCAAAACTTGAAAGAGGATAAGAGCCAAGTAATTTAAGAAAAGGAGAAAAAATTCCGTTAGGTGGCGAAAAAATTTAATAATAATTTGGAAATTTGAAAACGGTTGTAAGTAACTTCTCGATGAGCTAGAGCTAAAAACTAGAGCTTAATTCAGAGGTCGAAGACAGCGATGACACAATGACAAAAAGTTTCGCTAGGGGGCGCACGGACTGAGATATTTAGAAAAATAAATGGAACGAAGGGAATTTTGGGATTGATTTTTATGTAAATTCTCATTGAGTACAGCATAAAAACTAACAGATAGGTTAAGACACAGAGAAAAATGTAAGAAAAGGAGAAAATACAAATAAAATAAAAAACTTTTAACACTCCTTTATATAAAGGACAAAATCTACGAAAAATATCTGCTTATATAAAGACATATTCTTGCTGAACTTTGATTTTTAAATTTTGACATAGAAATTGCAAAAATATTTATGAGAAGTAAGAATATAAACGTATGAGCGCAATTAATTGACTAATAATATCTCCTTCTACCATCTTTCCAATCCAAGTAATGTGCGCTCCACTTTTATATTTTTATTTCTCAAAAATGTTTTTGCAATATTGTACCACTTTAAAAATCAAAGTTTAACAAGAATATGTCTTGATATAAGGAGACATTTTTCGCTGATTTGTGTCCATTATATAAAGGAAGTTCTTAAAAGTTTTTTATTTTATTTTTATTTCCTCTTATAGTCCAAATATGTAAACAATCAAATCGTAAAACTATTTAAACCTTTACTTATTAAAAAGTTAACAAAATATTTAGAAAAACTGCAGCGAATTCAGCGCGGTCACGAACTTAATATTGTGACAAATTCAGAAGTAAACATTTTGACATAACTTATATAATGATGGTTTTAAATTAAATTGGATGTTGGCTTATATTTATTCCTAGGAGTTGCCGCAGAGCGATTTGGCATTGAGTGAATTAGTTTTTGGCGTATTTCGAACGAATCGACTCCCATGCGTGTTGCGTATTCGATGTTTGCTTGCGTTGGGCTACTGCCATGTAGTGGACCACTCCATGATCTTAATTTGGGTTTCCTTAATATATCTTTTGCTACTACGCTCATATATTTCGGTTCGTTGTTTTGCTGTAACGTCGAAATAAGTGGTATTTTGTCTCTGGCTTATGACAGCAAAATGTCTTTTAGTTAAACCATATATAAAGCGCTAGACATAATTTCCCAGACCCCAAATAATGGGTCTCACGCCCAGCCAAAAAATCATGCACAGACTCTAGAACCCTCATTATTACGCTTTGCTGTATACTTCGGATGGTATTCGTTTATAAGGTGGCCGTTTTACATATTGGTGTGATCCCTTTCCACCATATATGACAGTCTTCGGCTCGTCCGAAATGTTGTGCCATTTGGTCTAGGCCAATTCAAATGTTCTATGGCAAATGGAAGTCTCTATTGTACATGAGTTTTTGTCAACAGCGGTACTTTTTACTGTACTCTGAAGGCATATTAATTCAGTAGCTGCCGCAAATGATAACCGTTTCAGTATCGTGCGACGGACCTTAAATATTTACCGACATTCTGCTATTCAACTCATTTTCCACTGGTTGGTACATGATGGAATGCGTACATGGTGGTGAACAACCAATGAATTCGCACTCACATAGTTTTGCCATCAGCAACCCATTTTTTTATGAGACGTGCGGCTCAGGTATGCAATTCATCTTTCGTTGACTTTACTGAAACAAGTAGTAAAAAAAATTGATCAGAGCTATAAAATTCATCTAAATAAACTAACCCACACTTCCACTCAACCCTCGCCCAACAAGGATGCACAGTTTGTAAAGCCAACTCTAGTCATAAGGATGTACTGTGGCTACCGTAAAACTGTCGTGACAAAAAAACTTTACAACTTAAATGATTGAGCCATAAGCAATACTAGATTTTGACCGCAACTGTATGTATGTGTGAATATCGGCATACTTCACTTATTTGACTTCATGCATGTAAAAACTAAGAGTTTTTATTCTCAGCTGAGCAGAGCTCACAGATTATGTTATTTTGTTCGCATAACGGTACCCCGTCACGGCATAAACTAATCGAGACAGACATGACTTCTATATATCAAAATGATCTGGGCGAAAAAAGAAATTCATTAGCTATGCCCCTCCGTCTGTCCGTTAACACGATAACTTGAGTAAGTTTTGAGGTATCTTAATGAAATTTTGTATATAAATTCCTGGGCAGTCGTCTCAAGTTGCTATTTAAATGAACGAAATCGGACTATAACCACGCCTACTTTTTCGATATCGAAAATTTAGAAAAACCGAAAAAGTGCGATAATTCATTACCAAAGACGGATAAAGCGGTGAAACTTGGTAGGTGGGTTGACATTATGAGGCTGAATAGAAAATTAGTAAAATTTGGACAATGGGTGTGGCACCGACCACCGTTAAAAGAAGGTAATTTAAAAGTTTTCCAAGCTGTAATTGGCAGCTGAGTATGTAATGTTCGCTTAAACCCGAACTTAGCAGCCTTCCTTACTTGTTTTTTTTTCATTTTGCTATAAATTATTGACTTCATTACTTTGTATGTGGAACAAAAAATTTTACCTGTAAGCAAAATCTCTGCTTCTCTTTCCCCGAAATGTTGACATGTTAAGCACCAAACATAATCACCGGTGAAAATTTAAATTAGTTACATTGGTTTCATTCACCTTTTATGAAAGATATGAATCGAACAGAAGCTTTGCATATGTACTTTGAAGATTTGAAAAGCTAATATTTTGTAAAGATTGAGTAGAATGAATAAGGAAAATATGTGTGTATGTGTGTATGAATTTGTATGTATATTCGTGTTTAAAAATAATTTTTAGAAAGGTTATAATTTCACATAAATATGTATGTGTGTGGTTTGTAAACAAATATATTTTTCTAGGAAAATGTACAGCAAAGGAAATTACAGAAACATTCTAATACTATATGTGAATAATGAAATATGTTTACACAACGTAAATATGTATGTTTGCGCATTAAGGTGCCGCAGCAAAAGTTGTTGCATTTTGTGTGCCGAGATCCAAAAATGTTGTAGATATTACAATTCCCACGCAAATAGCGCGGAGAAGTACTAAAATGTTTAATAGCATATTAGAAAGTTTCATGAGCTGTAGGCATTTTATAATGATGCTTACTCAATTATCATTTTATTTTTATTTGTGTTAATTGATGTTTTTGATATAGAACTATTTTGAAGCGAATTTCGGTCTTCCCCTGTAAGTTTGGTTTATAGGCAAATCATTGTGCGTTTTGCCAGGTTCAGTTTCATATTTGTTCGAACACAATAGAGCACTGAAGATGGCAAAACATCGAAATCGATTTGAAAACCAAAACTGCGAAGGGTTGACAGGAAATTGTTTGGTCCTCAACTTATTCTCTTATTGCTAGAGTACACCAGGCACTCGTTTTAGATCATCTGTTAAGCTATCCTAGTGACTGCTCAATCGGTGAGCAGGCTTATTCACATTCTGAAGATTTAAACATTGGATCTGTTCGGGATTACCTGGAAATTCCTGAATTCGGGATGATCTTAAACTAAAAAGCATCAAATAAACGGCTTACCTTAGCAACACATTACTCAAAAAATTCCCGCAAGAAAAGACCCGCATACATGCGGCCTCTGCAGATATCAACGAAGTTGCAGGTGGGAACTGAAGTTTATCTTTCCATTAGGTGCTCGACGATAATATCAGATATTTGTCTATCAATGGAGTTCCACACTGCAATAGCAAACATTTTGTTACTGCTCACAGCTTTTACAAGATCAACCTAGAGATGATATCTGACCGCCTTGCTTAGTTGTGCCTTACCAATTCTGATGCACTAGTGGGAATGCACTCATTCTGCCTAAACTTGCCTTTTTTAGTTGCTGCTGTGGTTTTAGTTGTTCGTACTGTTGCCGTCGAAGCCGTGGCAAGGGCTTACTGACGAAGGCAGTCTCGTATACCTTAAAAACCGCAACCTTGTCTTTGGCATCTCGCTCGTAGGCGACACCATAGTAAAGTATGATTAAAAAAGTTGGTTTCGTAGTCCTCAGTAGAATAGCTGGCGACTTACTTCTGACTTTCTGGGAGCCATTGGGGCTAGAGGGTCTTCCCCAGGACTGGCCGATTGTTGGGTACTATAAGTGGTGACCGTTGTTGGTCCACGGGGTCTCGGTACGATAAGGCACTTATTGCAACCAATCTTTCCCATATCTCGGAACAATATCGAAATAATCACCACTCAACAAAAACAAAGCTCCAATAATGGGTCGCCAAAAATAGAAGTGACTGCACTTTTGTATAAGCAATGAGAGCACACCTCTTTTATCGAATATGAACCCAAAGCCCAAATCATGCGATATAAGTTCGTAATATATCCTAAATGCTTCCCAGATGGTACCAAACTAAGCAGCGCTAATATTTTTGATCTAAAATTTATTTCCAACTCGAGGAGTTTCGAAATAGTCCCGAATACAATCCTCGAAAGCGGGCCCAAATTATTCTGAAGTGACCCTGAAATTAAACTTGTGTTAGTTTCCGAATAGCCTTGAAACGACTTTGAAATTAATTGCAAATTTAATAAGAAATTTTACAGACAAAGTCACCGAGATATAAGCTATTGAAATAATCTAGAAACGGCTCCAAAATAATCTTCAAATGATCGCGAAGGGCATCTCGAAATTAACACAGAACAAGCCACAAAACCATCATGAATGATCAAAAAACAGTCCCAATACCATTCCAAAATAAGTTCCGAAATCGTACTTGAAAATTTTCAGAAAGTACTCCGAAACTGTTCGATTAATTCTAAAAATGATCGAGATAACATCAGTGAAATAGTCTCGAAAGTATCCGGAATTAATACCGAAATTATCTCGAACATAATTGCGAATTGATTGTGAAAGACTTTCGTACCCAAGCATAAAACATTCTGAATATTATACTTTATTATTCGCGACGTTAACTCAAAATGATCTGAAAATTGCTCTGATGTTATCCCGAGAATAACCCTGAAAAATCCCCGAACCTTCCCTTAATCTATCCTAAAATTACTTGGAAATTGCCACCAAATAGTCAAAATGATTACAAAAATAATTTTTAATCCATATAGAAACAGTCCTGAAATTATCCTTAAAACAATACTGATATATCTCAAATAGTCTCAAGAATTATCCGTAGAAACTCCCGAAATTATTTATATCAAAAGAGTCACGAAATTATTTATTCTAATAAATAATCTCAAAAACAATCTGATATGATTCAGAAATTGTTCAATGAATCATCTCAAAATAAATTACCGAGACTATGCCAAAACAGCTCTGAAATTATTTGTTCTAAGTTGGGAACACGAGCTCAGCAATTTATCTTTTCAACCTTGTGGTAAGTTGAGTAGCGAATTTTAAAATTTTAGATATGTATATATTTCTGCCAACGCGTTTGATTTAATAATAAACTACTTCACACTGGTTTAGCTTTTCCAAATACTTGAAGTTTTTCGAAATATTTGGTGAACGTATTATAAAGTTTGGTATTATGGTGAAGATAATAACTCTCGACCGAGAATAATTGATGTTTCGAAATTGCTTTTCGCAATGAAGGAACTGTTCTGTATTCTCTTAATAATTAAAAAATCTCTGCACCTGAGTAATTTTAGATCTCGACGCTTTACAAACCGCTTCCTTCTAAAGACTGGAAAAAGTAAGTCCGCGCAACATGCGGATAAGCCCCTTTTGTCGGTTGGGCAAGAAGGTGGGCTCATCGTTTGGGCCTTAATATTGTTATTAATATTTTTATATTGTTTAAAATATGCCTAAACAACTAACAAGAAAAAACAAATAAAATTGAAATGAAAATTGGTGGCAGATATAAGGTTAAAATTTTCGTTGACAATAATATTTCTGAAGAAGGATATTATTTCTTAAAACGTTTTTGAAAAAGCACACGCTCTGCTACAATATATTTGTTTGGACGTGAGATATTTTAAGTACATACGTATGTTATACATATGTAAGTAGCAAACCTGCACAATGTTAGTGCTTAGAAGTGACAGCTGTGACTTGATCTAAAAGCTTTACTATAAAGTTACATATGTATGTATGTTTACATTAATGTGAGTCTGAAGGTTGCTGTGATTACCAAAAAACATAAATACTCTCAGACACCCATTGAACAGACACACACATATGCATAAAAGCAAAAATACGCAAGTATCTTTGTATAAACTAATGTGTAGAGATCTTAACAAAGCACGTGACTTGTAAAAATAAGTGACAATTTTATGTTTACTTTGTGCATAGAAAATGACATCAAGCAAAGTGATTTACGTACACATGTACTTACACATATATATATGTAAGTATGTGCTTATACTAAAGTGCATTTATAGAAGCTTTTAGTTATATACATACATATGTACTTCAATTTACTTTAACATATGAATTACAGTGAAAATTTAAAAGTATCTTTAATTCATAACATAAAACCTGACGAAAATGTAAAAAAAAATAAGAGAGGAAAAAATGTAATATTGAGCTTTTAATTGTAGTAACATTATAAATGGAAGATTTTCAATTTAGTTACATATAAATACATATATCATATGGATTAATCTTTCAATTTTAAAAATTTTTGTACAACTACCCTGCAGTCAAAATTAGTATAAAATATAAATATTAGTTTGTTAAAAATCCCAACAAGTTCGAGTTCTGTCTTTTTTCTATATTGCTAGTCAGTGCGTCAACATCATACTAGTTGACGAACTAGTTAGTTTATACAAGACCACCATACCTTCTCACGTACTGATAAGTTTATGAATAAGGGTCATACCAGTTGACATATTAGTCGATTTTTGTCATCAGTTTAATGCCTTTTGATATACTAGTCGGCACATATACATGCTACCACGGCACATATTTATATAATATAAAAAATCAAATATTCAGACACATAATGCTCCAGACATAGCAAACTGACAAAATTGCTGAAGCCGCAACACGTGCAAAGCAAAGCCGTGTGAACAGTAAGCAGTAAATGGAAACCAAATTCAAATAAACAAACTCACCTGTGGGAAGTGCATGATCAGCAGTTTTCACTTTCTACGCGGTAAGGGAAACGTAGGTTAGATTATAAGCATTATTATTGTGTAAAGATCAGATATATGTAAGTTTGCATTCAATAAAGGAGCACGTCTCCCGTGCGTACTATAAATATATGTATTATTTAGCAGAGTCATTATGTGTCAAAAGGTCCAACCATGGTGCTCCGTAGCAGGGACTTAGCGTGCTGAATGGGCTATTGCATATCTCGACGGCAACTACAGATCATTTCTAGTTATGTCATTGCTACTATAGCGTCGTTATTAGGGAACTACTGGACCAATGAGTCCAATCATTAGACACTCTTCACGGCACTCCTCTCGATGGCCAGTCCAAGCTCGGGCGTTTCCACTACAAATAAAGCCTAGGACGATCTCGAACTAAACACTCGCCAAAGTATATCGCCTGTTTTATATGCATGTATAACACAATTAAAACCACTACCCTGCAATAGCACAGGGATACTTACTATGTGTCACTGCACTACGAGACGCCGCACGTCGCATGAAGAGATGTTCGTAATCTTGACCCTGACGCTATCTCAACATTTTACAATAGTAGCTGGGACACATCATCAAGCTGGAAGCATCGGCTCTATATGTCTGTTTTTCAAGAACTCCGAATGTCAATCAGACAGCAGTATGAACACTATGTCACCCGCTCAATGTCTTCCAACTCATTAGTGCAGATAGCTCGCCATAATCGGTTGCTGCTTATATTATATTCGCGCACGCTATCTGTACGGCAAAGTACAATTAAGATGCCGTTGACCTTTGCACCCCACAATCATTCCTACGTATGCCCGGAGCCACAAAATACGAACAGTAAGATGAAAGGATGGAAAGCCATCTTGGACGAACATAAACTATAAGCTTATCTACAGCCGTAATCGAATGTAGTCGCAGTACGCGCTATCAAGAATATCCGCTCATACACAAATTCGCTTACACCACTACCATAGTGATGAGAGTCAGGACACACCTAATATCCTGCAGGAGGTACGCATCAAACGTGTTCAAAAACCAACTTTCCTCGAGCATTCAGAAAACGCCATCTTACCAATTCAAAATAATCTCCAACCCAGTATACCGGCATACAGTTAACGAACCATTTTCTGACGAGCAAAGATATAGATTCTTCAAAAGATACCTAAAACCCATCCGTAATCAACGGAATCCACACCGACGAGAGGACTATGGTATAATACAAAACGTCAATCTACAACACTTTAGCAACTATAAATGCAGGTACACCCAGAAGTTGGGAGGACATAACTAACGAGCAGAGCAGGAAAATATATTTTGAAAGAACATCTATGAGCACATAGGAATGCGACCGAAAATAAATACAGATCATAGAGAAAAGTATTTTCCCGGGATGATGAACAAATCAAGCGACTAATAACAAACTGCATGGTATGTAAGAAAACTAGTATGAAAGGCACCCTAACAACCCAAAAATAGCAGCACCCCATTGCCAACCTTCCAGACATACAGCTCCATATAGACATATTTTTAACCGAAGGGAAGAGAGTATGACTGCACTAGATAAGTTTCGAAATGATGCAGAGTAACAGAATGCTAAATAGTAGGGGCACAGAGGATGTAGGAGACCATACGGATATATCATTTTCCTTCGGCGTCCCGAAGATAATAGTGATCAATAATGAACCATCGTTAAATTCCATTCAATGAAGTTTATGATGAAAGACGAATAGGCATCGAAGTTTATACTACTCCCCATATCAAAGCCAGGCTAACAACCAAGTGGAAAGATTCCACTCCACCCTAAGTGAGATAATGCTCTGTGTGAAAGATAATGGGGAGCATCGAAACTTTGATGAAACTGTTAGAAAGAGCAGTAGCCGAGGACAATCATACCATTCACTCAGTTACACAGAAAAGACGGTCGACTATTTCGGAGAAATTGAACTCACGTCCGAAGATACAAAAAAACAGATACGAGAATTTGCAAAGTTAACACAAAAATAAATAAGGATATTGGATTCCATAATAAAGGTAAACAAGCGCTCAAATCCTACTTGCTAGGACAAGTTATATTTGTAAAAAAAAATAGGAGATTAGGAACAAAACTAAACAAATTATATAGTAGGGAAATAGTTAAAGAAGACAGAAACAGCACTTTAGTAACCGAAAGAGGACAAGTCGTCCATAAAAGTAGGATACGGAATTAACTACTACAATAAAATTTTCTTTTTTCAGATTCTTTTTACCACTATGCCTCGCAGAGGTACAGACATTAGACTATTCGAACTCCCAATTAATCACAATAGAAAAAGGAACGGCTAGATTAGAGACAGGACAATTAAGGATAATACACGAAATAAACATCGACAAATATACAGAAATCCTGGAACATTTAGAAGCAACGACAAAAGCAGAAAATTCTACAGAAATCCGAATTAAAATAGCGACCAATGGCAAGACAATCATCTATGCTATAAGTTTGCCAACAACAGAGAATCAAATTTGCCAAACTATCAATATCAGAGCAGTAAAGAAAAGCACTAAAATTAACAAAATAAATTTCAATTCAATCCTTAGCTGTGAAAAAACTATGTATGGAATAAAAAGAAATTGTAAACAATATAACGCACTACAAATATGCTTAAAAGACGATTTGCTAGATTTAAGTAATGATTATTGTATTAGTAATCTTTTAACGAGCCGTTTGCCGAACTGCACCGTCACAAACAGTCAGCACATTCCAGACTTTGAGGAGCTGTCACCTGGAGTTATATTCCTAAACGACTTCAGGGACTATGTCCTAATAAACGAAGATTCTACAACACTAAACGGAACCTTTGTCATTCACTTTAAATATATATATATAATATGCCACAAACATCAGCCTTATTATCATATTTGTAATCGTCACCATATTTTTAACCAAATTAGTCCTGTCAACCAGAGAAAGTAAAGAAGCACGGTCCATCGACTTAACGGAAGATGCAGTACAAGGGCTTAATCAAATTTTTAACAAAACTCCAAACGAGGACGCTTGAATCTTAGGGGGGGATGGGTTTGTTACCACGGCACATATCTATATAATATAAAAAACAAATATTCAGACACATAATACTCCAGACATAGCAAACTGACAAAATTGCTGAAGCCGCAACACGTGCAAAGCAAGCCGTGTGAACAGTAAGCAGTAAATGGAAACCAAATTCAAATAAACAAACTCGCCTGTGGGAAGTGCATGATCAGCAGTTTTCACTTTCTTCGCGGTAAGGCAAACGTAGGTTAGATTATAAGCATTATTATTGTGTAAAGATCAGATATAAGTTTGCATTCAATAAAGGAGCACGTCTCCCGTGTAAAAAATATATATATTTTTTGAGTTTCCAATTTTTAAAAGTTTAACTTACATATACTAGCTAATAGTACTGTCGTTTAATCACGTGAAAATTGCTTAATTGGCTCAAATGCATAAATAACAAGTAAGGAAGTCTAAGTTCGGGTGAAACTGAACATTACATACCCAGCTGTACACTCGAAGTGCTGTTGTTGTTTGTTTTGTGTGCTTAATAGTGCTACAAGGCTGCGCAATAATACATATACATATGTTTCTATTCTGAACAAATTTTTCTTCGAATTATGGCTTCCGAAACGTAGAAAATTGCTTAGTCATAAAAGGGACGGTGCCACGCACATTTTTTTAAATATGAAGTTTTTCCTATTTATTGTTATATATTCACTTGGGAGAAAAAATACCATTGCACAGTGTTTCGTGTAGAACAAGCTAGCCGGACAAAAACAAAGTTCTTATTCCAAGAAAAGTGTAATGAGAAATGAAAGAAAACAAACAAAATAACGGGATTTTGGCTTTTTTTTGATATTTTTGCTCATATATATTGAGTAATTGAAGTAAACTGCATTGATTAATTTGTACAATTCTTGTTAATATTAAGATTCATATTTCTTTTAAGTGAACACTTTTATATAATTTTTTTGATGGATTCTAAGCTCTAATGTAATTAAATTTTTTTAATAGTAATTATTTTGCAATTAGAGTATTTTAAATATATTTAACATTCCGTTATTAAGAAGAAAAGGTATTTTTTCTCAAATTTTTAACTTTAGGGACAAAAAAGTTACATACGTCCGCGGACTTCCGGGCTACATATGTTATAGTCGCAAGTATTCTCTAATAGTCGAAAGAAAAAACCATTGCGAATTCTTTGCACATCTATTTTTAATTTTTTTTTAGATTTAGTTATCTCTACATATAAAATAGGATGGATGTACGTACCAGCTCCGACGAGATATTTGAACCTTTAAAGCTGGTCTCCAAACGGCAAAACCAATTCCCAGGTATAGGGAACAAACACGTAGCCATAAAACACACAGGTACATACAAAGCAATCCTAATGCAGGTATAACCACACAGGAACGCTACACAAAACAACCCCATTTGGTAGCATCTACGCCAATACCTGAATGTAATATAAATACTGCAAAACTTGGATTGATAGTAGATAAACCAAAACCAGGTTTCGGCAATACTAATGACGGCAACACTGCTCGTAGGTTTTTCGAAAATTCTGAGGCTGGTGCTGAGACTACGGGGCTGGATGTTATGCTCATCAAAAGATCCGACACTCTCCTTCGCACATTAGCATCTGGGTACAATATAAATATCCAAAGATTTGAAAAAAATTGCGGTCGAGACTAAAAAACTATACATAGATCTCTATCCATGGTTTAATATACCTGTTACAGTTCATAAAATCTTAGTGCATAGTACTGATATTATAAAATCAGCAATTTTACCTATTGGTCAACTTTCTGAGGAAGCACAGGAAGCCCGTAACAAAGATTTGAGAGGATTCAGGGATGAAAACATACAAAAGCAGTTGCGTGAAGCCACGAATAGATATTTTATGAATATGTTGCTTATAACATCGTATCCTTTTTTTATGGAGATACCTAAGAAAAATTTAAAAGTCTGACTTCAGAAGTCTTAAATTTACTGTCCCCCGATAATGTTGAGGAGTCAATAAATAAACCAGTTGTTTCAAGCTTTCACAGTAGTGTTGCTCATGCTCATGACTATTCCACAAGTGACTCATCGAATGAAAGTGATGATAGCGAATAATAACATAATTATGAAAGATAACCTACTCTATAACTTTTTGTTGGATCAGGTTTTATTTAATTTAAATCTATTGTTTTTGTACTTTGTATGATACTTTACTTTTAAGTTTTTGTAATAAGTAATTTTCACATAATTAATTTAATTATTTACATTGTTATTATTATTATCGTAATTCACTTTTACATTCCTGACAGTTACTATAAAATAATTTTGTAAAAATTGTAGTGCCAGGATAAATACTCAAATAAATACAGAATATGTATCTACATATGTACAGTCACTCACATAAATAAGTAGACACCCTTTTTGCACAATGCTTACAATTTTCGCTTTCGCAAATTTATTTTAACTAATCCCCATAAGAAAATGTGTCACGATCTATAACAAAAACTAAATTTTATTTAAAAAATGCTTGAAAAATTCGACGAATTTTCATAAAAAGTTTTAATTTTTTTCCGAATTTTTAGAATTTTTTAGAGTATTGAAATTTGTAGTCCATACAATTTAAGTACAATAAAGTAATATTCTTAAGTCCTTTAAATTTTTTTGGATCTATGTCACTTATTCACATGAGTTACTATATATGAAATAAGCAAATGTATGCATATGAAGTAAAATTTTGGAAAAAAATAAAAAAAAGAACATATGGCTGAAAAAAATGACATAGTTGTAATAAATGACTGCATGTGAAACGGAAAATCTCATAAAATAATTTTGTCCAGCTAGCTTGTTCTACACGAAACACTGTGCATTGATATAAAGCTCTTTTTTTGCAAAGATGTAGCTTATTTTATTCGTCCATGACCCTTTTAAAAATCTTTTATATAAAAGTGGGATTGGTCCTTAACCGATTTCGTAAATTTTTCTTCAAAGCATTCCTTATAGTAAAGGCAACCTCTCTGCCGAATTTTATTACGAAAGGTTTAACGATTTTGATTTATTATTAATAATATTTGTAAAATTGATTTTATCACAAGTGGGCGGTGCCACGCCCATTATAATTTTTTTGTTTTTCAAATTTTTATCAAGAGTCTCAATATCAGTCAACATGTCAAATTTCAACATTCTAGGTGTATTATTTACTAAATAATCAGGTTTTTTGTGTTTTCGAAAATGTGATAAAGTGGGCGTTGTTATCATTCGATTTCGCTCATTTGGTGAAGATATCACAATATTTACTCAAGTTATCGTGTTAACGGACAGACGGACAGACGGACGGACGGACGGACGGACATGGCTCAATCAATTTTTTTTCGATACTGATGATTTTATATATGGAAGGCTATATCTATCTCGATTCCTTTATACCTGTACAACCTACCGTTATCCAATCAAAGTTATAATACCCTGTGTACAAATACAGTGTATATAAAAACAGGCGCTTTCGATGTCAGCTTAACACGGACTTTGCATCACCAAATTCAACAAGTTATTAAACAAAACACTAAAAGAAAAGTTATATAATAAATTTGTATGCTCACTTTGCATATTTTTTTCACAAAATATACATATATGATACCACTTTCGACCATATCCGACCAGTTTTCTTCATGAACAATAAATGGCCTAAACAGTCTTAAACGAGTAGAAAGTAGTAACGCGCCGGACGCCGCCGCCGCCGCACCGATATTTTTGACATTTGGCGGCGGCGTGCGAAAACCGAGAAAAATCGGCGGCGGCGTTTATCGGCGGCGTATATCTCTAACTAGTATGAATAAGCGCACAAAGGTCTCACCAATAATGCAATGAATACCACAAGGCACCAGATTATGACGAAATACCCGCCAAGCTGTTCAAACACGGAGGCGAAGAATTGCTAAAAAAGCATGCGTCAACTCCTATCCAAAATGTGATCGAGCGCGCACATGCCTCCAGATTGGATATTAATTGTCTTCTACCTGACTAACAAGAAAAGCGATGGCGCAAACTGCCTCATTGGCCTTCCTTTAATCGCATAAAAGTTCCATCAAGCGTACTGTGCGAATGCTTGAAGCTCCAAGTCAACGAACTGATTGAACTTTAACAGTGTTGCCTCAGACTGCTAAATCTACTGTCGACCAGAATTTCACGGTAAGCCAACTTCTATGAAAGACTCACGATATTAGAATCGACATCCGTCATCTTTTTGTGAAATTATACGCTGACTTTGACAAAGCGAAAAGAAGTGTTGGTGCTGCTATGGCTGAATTTAATTGCCTTCAAAAATTTAAAGATTTGACAAATTTTGGGCAACACCATCAGCCCCGTGAGGATTGGTCTCTTCGCGCAAACCGAACCCAACGAGGCTTCAGAAAAGGCCATTTTTATAACGTAATGCTGGAAAAGATAATTCTTATAGCAGAAGTATACAATACTGGCCATAAAAGATCGTTTCCATTGCTGACTACTTCCTCTCCTGCACCCTCTCAGTCTCTTTCTCCATCTGTCTTTACCTCTCTGCTCGTTCCACCCTTTAACCAGGCTTCTCTCACTCTTTTTCTCTCCTCCTCCTGAAGCTTCGAAGATCACCAGGATATGCTCTCATGATATAGCGCGGATGGGGAGATATATCATGAACAAGGCTGGTTTTTCCAGTAGCTCGGTTAAGAAAGTTTATAAGCAGCTAATATTATTTGCAACTGAATGCAAATGCACTTTAATTCACAAACTTATATAAGATCTTATTATCTAGATTTTTGCCTTCTTAATGATACAACATAAAGTTCCAAGAAAAAAAGAATTTCTCTTGACTTTTCGTCGTAGAGCATGTAAAAAATTATCAAACAAATTCCGTCTACCAATCAACAATCATTTCCTGCTAAGGGCAACTTATCCTTACAGCCATCACTGCATATCTAATCCTTAAGAGGACAAAATCGTCTGTTCAAAGAAGCACACAAAGACATGCATACATTTTCAAACATATCAAAAAAACATTATACAAAGATAATTTTATCGAAAAGCAGCCAAACTGGACTGCAGTCAATGGCAATAAGATTCCAGTGAAATGAACCATGATGAATAACAGGATGGCGTAGAAAAATGTAGAAATCAAGTTAAAAGCAAATGCCAAGCCACAAAGGACACAGTGCTAAGCAGAGGGAAAAAAATTTATTAACAAAAGCGACAACAATTTGCAAGCATTTTACTTCCTTATATTAGGTCGGTTGAATGTTCGTCCGCTAGGTGGCGCACGGATCGAAATAATTAGATACAAATTGTTAATACATCCCAGAGCACGGGGAAAAAAGTGTCAATAAACTATGACACTATGGCAGCATTGCCATCAAACAAGTCCAATTTTCACATCCATTCTGCAACAGATGTCGCTGTGTTGTGAATATCAATTGGCACGAACCAGAATAGAAGTAGGATTAATGAAGACAAAAAAAAGCCGGTGTGATGGCTGAATGGTTATAGCAGCGGCGCCTAAACGTTGCCGATGAAGGAATTTAGCAGTTCCCGAAATGGATCTATACAACGAGCTTTGGCAGTTGTCTAAATTTTTTCTTCTTCTATTCTAATTTAGAAATTTTTTCAATAGATACAAATTTGAAAATTTTCAAACCAGCTATTAAGTAACTTCTCGATGAGATAGAGACTTAAAATTTCAAACTTAATTAAGAGGTCGATGACAGCCGATGACACGATACAAAAAGATTCGCTAGGGGGCGCACGGGATGAGATATTTAGAAAAATCGTACGAAACGGAGGGAATTTGTGATTGATGTTTATGTAAGTTCTCATTGAGCTACCACTATAAAACGTCACAGATATGATAAGACGCCGAGAAAATTTAAGAAAAGGAGAAAAAATTCCGCTAGGTGGCGCACGGATCGCAATATTTAGATAAGAATTTGGAAATTTGGTGTTTTTGATCGATTTTAAAGTAACTTCTCATTGAGCTACAAACATGAAACCTCAGAGACAGGTTACGACACCGTGACAAAGGAACAAAAGGAGAAAAAAAATCCGTAAGGTGGCGCACGGATCGAAAAAATTATATAATAGTTTGGAAATTTGAAACGGGGTTTTAAGTAACTTCACGATGAGCTAGAGCAAAAACTTAGAGCTTAATTCAGAGGTTGATGACAGCCGATGACACAATACAAAAAGTTTCGCTAGGGGGCGCACGGACTGAGATATTTAGAAAAATCAAACGGAACGGAGGGAATTTTGGGATTGATTTTTATGTAAGTTCTCATTGAGCTACAGGCATAAAACTTAACAGAGAGGTTAAGACACTGAGAAGGATGTAATAAAAGGAGAAAATGCAAATAAAATAAAAAAATTTTAAGCACTTCCTTTATATAAATGGACAAAAATCTACGAACAATGTCTCCTTATATAAAGACATATTCTTGCTAAACTTTGATTTTAAATTTTGACATAGAAATTGCAAAAATATTTACGAGAAGTAAAAATATAAATGTGGAGCGCAATTGATTGACTAATAATATCTCCTTTCCTACCAACGTTCCAATTCAAGTAATGTGCGCTTTATTTTTTATATTTTTACTAACTAATTTATTTTGTTGACTTTCCGACAGGGTAAATAAATTATGTATGTGTATTGGAACGGATTTCGGTCATACCTTGTCAAATTTGGTTTCGAGACAAACCGGTTTCGGCATTGTGCCATCATCAGTGTCGATTTTTGTTCTCTTAACGTTATCTCACCGAAAATCGACAATTATGATGGCACAACGCCGAAACCGGTTTGTCTCTAAACCAAATTTGACAAAGGATGACGGAAAATCGTTCCAATATACATCATTTATATTTTTACTTTTCATAAATTTTTTTGTAATTTCTATGCCAAAATTTAAAAATCAAAGTTTAGCAAGAATATGTCTTTATATAAGGAGACATTTCTCGCTGATTTTTGTCCATTTATATAAAGGAAGTGCCTAAAATTTTTTAATTTTTATTTTATTTTTAATAAATTTTGTAATTCCAAAATTCAATCAATGAAGCGAGACAGACGTTCGTGAACTTTTATTTTTATTTTTATACTCATCCCACTCCCTGCACAAACTTTTTTATGAAATTTTTTTATACCCTGCTGTATTTGTACACAGGGTATTGAAACTTTGATTGGAAAACGATGGTTGTACAGATATAAAGGAATCGAGATAGATATAGACTTCCATATCTCAACATCATCAGTATCGAAAACAAATTTGATTAAACCATATCCGTCCGTCTGTCCATCCATTAACACAATAACTTGAACAAATACTGTGTTTAGTTGACTTGCGTTCACTTAAATAGGAAACGGTTCCGTGACTTGCGTTCACTGAACCACCCCATATGTGACTTGCGATCACGTCTCCGGTGACTTGCGTTGACCTCACTAGTTATGACTTGCATTCATACAACCCTGGCTGTAGAGTAGACCGGAGTTGCCATCCAGTGCTTCCAGTCAACATTGTTGGAGTTGCCTTCCATCAATCGTATTTTTCTTATAAATACTAGTGCGATACACAACATCGCGCTCTTCTCATTTCCGTTGGTTCGGAATCAAGCAGTCGGATCTACATACATCGTTCCTGTTATCAAAGGACCTCTACAAATGAAGTAAAACTACATCCAAGCAGATTCGATCCAGTTAACATCAATTTACATAACATCAAAGGAAGTATCAAAACGTTTTACGTAAGTTTTTAGCTTTTATAATTATCCAACTCACGCACTATCGGTGAACCCTTTGTGAATATACTTGCGTACATCAGTTACGACATTCTTGCGCGATAATACTCGACCATCGAATCAAGCCATCACGGCAAATCATAAACGCATTAATCAATCATCAATTTTCATATAACTAAATTTTAATCCCAACGTTAAAATACCTATTATTTGAATTACCATAATTTACTTGATATTTGAAATATGATACAGCCACTTTATATTGTTAGCTTTAAGTGTTTAAATTCAATAAATGCATTATTACTGAAATACGCATTTGCGTCATAGCGTTAACCATACTGAGATTTCGTCACCAAATTCGGTATACGAGCTTATTTGGACCCGAAATAAATTTTGTATTGAAAATAAGTGAAATCGGACTATAACCAAGCCAACTTTTTCGATATCGAAAATTTAGAAAAATTGAAAGAATGAAAGAATTCAAAAACGAATACCGCTAAGCTAGTGAAATTATGGAATATGGGCATAGATATTTAGAAGAAGTAAATTTGGAAGACTAACAATCCCTTAATCAAAATCCGTTAAAGATATGACATTGAAATTTGGCAGAAACACCACCCTTACTGAATATATAAACTGAGTGAAGATAATCAAAATCGGTAAAAGAACACGCCCACTTCTCCTAGAGGTCTAACTTCACCAAAGTTTGCAGTAACTCTATAATATTTTACTATATTTGGCTGATATTCTACTTCAGTAGTGGTATGGTTCAGCTAAGGAGAAAACTTAAACAAATTATGAAAATGGGCGTGGCCGTTCTTTTTTTGTTACTCTTTTCAAAATCCTATTAATGCCATAAGTCAATCTCCCAATCCGAAAGAAATTTGGCATACCTACACATTTTTTTCATAGCTACAACTGTTTGCTCTGAAAATGAGCGAAATCGTCTGAAAACTGCTCTCACTTTTTTAAAGTAGCTATGAAAATATGTCTGTAAAATTCGAAAACCTATATTTGGCTAACGAAAAAAGTTATATAAAGAAGATTTTTCATGAATATTAAGCCATCAAGATAAAATTCACTTACACAAACATATTGTAACGAATTTACTGCAATTCCCCTTATTTGCAATCTTCTGCCAACGTTCGTATCGCTAAACTGTTGAATAAATAACTCCAATATTGAATAATGGGAAAATGGTCTTTTTAAAGTACTTTACAATAACACTTATACTTTGCAACGAATAGCTTGCTTATAACCAAACTGATTGTTAGCTCAAATGAAACTCTACTATTGTCCGACAGATTGCGTGCTTAATCAAAACTGCTTGATAGCTCAAATCAAACTGAATTCCAGCGCCTCTACATTTGCTGCTTTTATAGTCTCTGATTTCAACGTTCGCATCTTCTAGGCGCTTCCATTTCCAGAATCTACTAGTTGGCCACCAGCTCTCAAATTTCTCAGCTGTAACTACAATTGCACGATTTTATAGCTTCTCTCATTGCATACTTTCAGGAGTATCTCAGATATATGCATGCGGTTGTGCCTTGCTTCTCAGCTGCGTGTACCTACATATGTGTAGACATAATGATTATTCGTTTATGTAGATACAAGTGACTGTCGCTTTATTGTTGTGACATTTATTATCATCAGACTAGGGATGTGAGTATCACTTATAAATAAAAAAAATATATGTAAGGCACGATAACCTCCCAAGAGATCTAAGGCGAGCTTCTCTTCCAATTTGCGTCGTGCTCCTCTTGCTTTTCCCTACAAATTGGCCGGACGGGGCCTACATGTTTTATGCCGAATCCGAACGGCATCTGCAAGGCAGATGAGTTTTCACTGAGAGCTTTTCATGGCAGAAATACACCCGGAGCGCTTGCCAAACACTGCCGAGGGGCGACCCCGCTTAGAAAATTTTCTTCTAATTGAAAAACCTTATTTCTAAAATTTTGATGTTGCTTTGCCCGGGGTGTGAACCCAGGGCATACGGTGCGGTAGGCGGAGCACGCTACCATCACACCACGGTAGCCACCGCTTAGTGTCACTCATAATCGTCCTAATATATTAAATTTATTTTGTGAGTGGGCCGCCCAATTTGGGGTACACACTTTATGTTGCCTCTAGAGGACGATTGCTCGCTAGTTTAAAGAGAAATTGAATTTAGGAACGGTAAGCGTGCTTTGTGATATTAGAGTATATTGTGCCAGAAATTAAGCAAACCTATTGAAAACCACGCCCACTTTTCATATATTTTCGAAGCAAAAGTAAAAAACTAAAGCACCCTATATTGATGCCCTCGCCAATGCTTTTCGTCTGTCACCTGTATTGCAGAAACAAATTATCAATACACCCAAACTTAAGTTGATTTTTTAAATAATAGACCTCCTATTTTAATACCGTCATCAAAACCTTTCATTGATAGGCATATCATATCGTCACCTTAATTGACAAAAGCCCCAACCAGCACCTTTGTCCAAAGTGCCTTTTGCACAGATTTTGGTAGTGATTGCTGGGGGTGATATTTCCAGACCGAATAAAGGTAAAAGCCTATTCTCGTACATATACATAAAAATTTCTGTATTTAATTATCGAGATATGCTCAAAATTACAAAGTTTACAAACGGCGATGGTTACCAGGACATGTTTCTGAATTTCACTTCTACATCAACTGGCTTCTCCGGAGCTGAGTATTGAACTCGAAATCTCCAAAATTCATACTTTATACTAGTGTAAAGGCAGATGCCTTTATCCACTCATCCATACGAATGAAATTAAATACAGATAATAATATTGATATAATAGTGAACAGCGGAAGTACTGCTTATAAAAGCAGTGCTATAAACCAATGTTAGTAAGCTCTTAGGGCGCGCCTATAATTATTCCACACAATAGGATTAAAAAGCACATAGAATTAGTATGTACATTAGACTGGGTCGATTTATTAACCGATATGGCGCCATTGATTTTTCGATAAGATTTGGGCTCTGGAAAAAAAATTCCACTACGCATAAATGCAGATTTTTGAAAAAAAATTCTTTTATGGAGATTTAGAAGAATTTGGTCGAAAATCGACTTTTTTTCGCAAACTCGAAAATTATTTTTTTGCGTATGTGTAGTGGAACTTTTTCTCCTGAGAAATAGCAACAAAAAGGCAAGACTTAGAGACGAACTGCAAAGCGAGCAGCGGGGCATTCACATGGCTGAGTGGAAAAAGGCATCCAGTATAAAATATGAATTTTGGAGATTTCGAGTTCAATACTCAGCTCCCGAGAAGCTACCTGATGAAGAAATGAAATTCAGAAACATTGCCGTTTGTAAATTTTTAATTATACTCAGCGTGCTTTGCACACAGAGTATATTAACTTTGATTGGATAACGGTTGGTTGTTCAGGTATAAGGAATCGTGATAGATATAGACTTCCATATATCAAAATCATCAGTATCGAGAAAAAATTTGATTGAGCCATGTCCGTCCGTCTGTCGGTCTGTCCGTCTGTCCGTTAATATGATAACTTGATTAAAAATTGATATATCTTAACCAAATTTGGTACACGAGCTTATCTGGACCCAGAATAGATTGGTATTGAAAATAAGCGAAATCGGATGATAACCAAGCCCACTTTTTATATATATAATATTTTGGAAAACACAAAAAACCTGATTATTTAGTAAATAATACACCTAGTATGTTGAAACTTGACGTGTGGACTGATATTGAGACACTTGATAAAAATTTGAAAAAAAAATAAAAAATTTTAAATGGGCGTGGCACCGCCCACTTGTGATAAAAATCAATTTTACAAATATTATTATTCAAAAATCGTTAAAACTATCGTAACAAAATTCGGCAGAGAGGTTGCCTTTACTATAAGGAATGCTTTGAAGAAAAATTTAGGAAATCGATTAAGAACCGCGCCCACTTTTATATAAACGATTTTTAAAGGGGTCGTGGACGAATAAAATTAGCTATATCTTTGCAAAAGGGAGCTTTATACCAATGGTATATCATTTCCCAAGTGAATTTATAACAATAATAGGAAGGCTTCAAATTTTAAAAAATGGGCGTGGCACCGCCCCTTTTATGACTAAGCAATTTTCTATGTTTCGGGAGCCATAGTTCGAAGAAAAATTTACATATCGTAACAAAATTGGGTACACATATTTTCCTTATAGCAGGAAATATTTCTAGAAAAAATGGACGAGATCGGTTAAAGACCACGCCCACTTTTATATAAAAAATGTTTTAAAAGGCTCGTAGACGAAAATAATAAGCTATATCTTGGCGAAAAAGAGCTTTGTATAAATAGAATTTTACTTTCTAAATTGAATTGTATATAATGTCGGTTACACCCGACTTAGACACCTTTACTTGTTTTTCTCTAATATCAACAAGAGAAAAAATTTTATTAAACACGTTAATTGCCGACTAAAGAAGATTTGAGAGTTAAAAAATAATTAGTCGGTTAGAAGCTGTACTCATTTAAAAAACAAAAAATTATTGATATTGAAAAATATTGTAATAAATTAAGGTACCTTCGCTTGCAAACTGGAAAAAATTCGAAACACAACTACCCCCTCCTTCCTTCAAGTGCACAGCTGGGTATGTAATAGTCGTTTTCACCCGAACTTAGACTTTCTTACTTGCTTTTTACTAAAATGCTTGCATTTTTTCTTTTAGTTATAAAGTTTTTTATGGTTTTTAATTTTAATATATTAACTCAGCTCATCACAGTCTGTTACGCTTCCGTTCATTTTTCTGTTGAAACCCACGACATTCAAAGGTGTAAGGATGAAGCAGAGCATGAGTGAGTATATTTTGTAAATAAACAGCATACGAAAAAAAAATCAGAGAAACGTCAAAATAAATAAATAAACAAATGAAAATAAATGGACTCATCCAAGTGCAATGATAACGAAATGTAAAAATAAGAGAAAAATTATTTTAAATTGCGCTCTTTATGCATTTCAAAAGGAAATCATTTGGCTGCTGCAGCAAGAATAAAAAAAAATTAAAAAAATTGAGTGCTGCTGCTGCATTTGAAAGGAAAATTTGCAAGTGATAGCGTTAAATAAACATTTCTTTTAGTAATCTGTGCCCAACTTTATTGTACTATGGACATTTGCCAATGGCGTTCTTCGTTGCCTGGACGAGAGGTGGCAAATATAAATTAGACTGCGCAAACGAGATCCTGAAATGATTACTATAAATATGTTGGTTCTTAATAAGCACTTTTTAAAATGAAACTTAACTGGAAAATAAATTAATCAAGAAACGGCAGTTAATAATACCTGGAAGCATTTTGTTTTATTCTCGTTTCATCGCAGTTAAACACTGAAGTAAAAGCTAAGCTGAAGTCTTGCCGAAATCGCCCGAAAAGAAATTTCTTTTGAATATCGGCTTCTCGCAACAAACTAGTAAGGCACGCTGTCATCTCGGCATTCAATTTAGTGACAGCATTGGCAAAACAAAAAAAATATTCTAAACGTGGGCGCCCCTCAGCAGTGATTTGGCAAACAAACACTCCGAGTGTATTTCTGTCATGCAGTTGTTGTCGTTGTAGCACTAAAGGCATGTTCCGAAGTTTTTGGGGAGTGTTATCGATGTTGATCTATGTGTTTGCTGGATATAGATCCGGTGAGTCCTGGTTAAACAGACACCACTAAAGTACAAGCCCGACCATCTCGTGAAAGATTTAATATGACCACATTGAAACTTTTAAGTCATCCCGTCGCCAACCCCTACTTCCATGAAAGACTTGGGATTAGTCGAGGCTCTACTAAAAAACAAGATTGGCCACTGGTAGGTGAAGTTGACTATTGGGCTGGAGAAGCTATAAATTGCGCTATAAAGCCCCTTGAATCATTTTGGTATTTCAGTCGCCTCTTATGACAGGCATACTTGCCGGGGTATATTCTAAACCCCCTAACCCGATGGGAGGGCGTAAAACATGTAAGTCCCGTCCCGTAAATTTTTGCGGAAAATTAAAAAAAAACGACGCAAATTTTAAGAGAAGCTTGATATAAAATCCCCTTGTAGGCTTTTGCGCCCTGCTTTTACTTTATTTTTTTATTTGTAAAAAAATATTGACCCCTGTGGAATCAGCCGGTGAGCAACAACACCAGCTCCGTAAGTATTGGAAAGAACGTCTCCAGAAGGGGTTAGGCTATAATTAATTTAATAGGTTTTAATATCTCAAGAGGCAAAAAAAGTGGTTCTTACGGTATATGAAGCAAGGACGAATACATTTTTGTAATCCAAGACATAATTGGCGCATGCCGCTTTAACATCTACATCACTGTTAACGGCTATGAATTCGCAGCAGTGAAGGACTTCGTTTATCTTGAAAACGGCAACAAGACCAAAAATAATGTCAGCTTAGAGATCAAGCAGATAATAACTCTTGCCAAGAAGTGCTACTTTGGACTAGGTAGGCATCATCACACCGGTCCTGATATATGGCGCCGAATCATAGACGATATCGAGAGAACACGAGATTGCTCTTGCAGTATTCAAGTAAAAGTTTTCCATAAGATTAATATATGATCCGATGGCGGACATAGTAAAAAGAAGTGATGAACTAGACCCACTTTCGATATTCGCCGTCGGAGTCATGGAAGTGCTAGAGACAAAAGTCCTCCGGAAGAGTTACGATCTTGTTCGTGATGCCGACGGCTAGTACCGAAGGACCTATATGATCTTTACCCATATAAGAAGATAGTGCAGCTAATAACAGCCCAAGGCTTCGCTGGTTGGTTAATATTATGCGAATAGCCAAAGACACTACGGCTACGAAAATATCTCAGTGGACGTCGTTATTTGAAAACAAGGGAGGAAAAGGGGAGGCCCTCAATTGGCGTCAGCTATCGCAAAATTGGGTAAGCTGGTGTGACTAGTTACTAAATTGCCAAAATCGCTTAAGCTACTAAACGCCAAATAATTATGACGATTGCCAGTGATTTATCTCGATCTTAAGGATCGCGGAGAAAGTATAAGCTCTGTATGATACTGTCGATTCAAGGCTAAAATTGACTGTTGAAAAGCTCCAAATCATCCGAAGTAAAACGAGATTTTATAGTATCGCGAGAGGCGAAGTTCTTGATTCACAGAATATCGATTTTCTCACTTACCTATATCGCACTCTGTCTTCTGTTTGTATCCCTTTCTAACAATATGCACTTTTTGTATGCATCTTTACCTTTTCTGTATAATCCTTATCACCCACCTCGCACTCTTTTTCCTTAGAGTCAACATATTTATCGTTCTATGCCTCAGCCCCGCTCTGAAGTTTTGTACCGAAAACCACCTTTTCCTCTCAGATAATTTCCTCCTTCGGGTAATTCAGGAACGTTTATGTTGGCCTAACGATTAGTGGCGACTATCTTTGATGCTTTCCTACTACCCAGTTTTGCATTACTCTTGCGTAGTTCCTTACTTCTGAAGGGATTTTTATTTATGTATTTATTTAGTTATTTATCTAAATTATAGTCCACTCAAAAACAAAGCGGTCGACTGTTAAGAATAAATTCAATTACAAGAAAAGAACGTACATAAACTTACAAGCCAAGAATTAAAATAAATTATATATAATTATACGCATTACAATTTCAATTATAATATACAGAAAGTAATAATGTTACTTAAGAATTTATATAAGTGTTCCCAGTGGCGGGTCATTGTCAGGAGCTCAGAAGGGAACTTACGCGAGGTGCTCAGAGAGGAGCTTGGTGTCCATAAGGGGGCTGACGCGACGTGCTCATAAAGGAGCCGGATGCCCAGTAAGGGGAACACACGAACTGTAAGCAACGAGGTTAATAGTTAATTGTTTATTTAATTCATTTAAAATATCAGGCCAAACACAAGAGTATGGCAGTATGTAAATCAGTTAATGAACATTCAAAGCTAATATAGTTGTACAGGGCATTATATCGTGAACACCAAATCCGCATAGGAAATGAAAAGGCACAAAATGTCTAGAAGTCCGATGATCAGCTCTTGAATGAACATTTCACCAAGTAATATTCTACGAGTTTGCAAGAGCTGGCAAATTAATTAAAAGAAGTATGTTCCTATATGGTGGAAGAAGAAGACTTGAATCCCAGGTGAGACCTTTTATATACTCAAAAAAATAATTTTGATTGATCGATGTTCCATATATAAAGATCGAAAAAAAATGATTAGCTATGTCTCCGTCCGTCCGTCCGTTAACACGATAACTTGAGTAAATTTTGAGGTATCTTGATGAAATTTGGTATGTAGATTCCTGAGCACTCATCTCAGATCGCTATTTAAAATGAACGATATCGGACTATAACCACGCCCACTTTTTCGATATCGAAAATTTCGAAAAACCGAAAAAGTGCGATAATTCATTACAAAAGACAGATAAAGCGACGAAACTTGGTAGATGAGTTGAACTTATGACGCAGAATAGAAAATTAGTAAAATTTTGGACAATGGGCGTGGCACCGCCCACTTTTAAAAGAAGGTAATTTAGAAGTTTTGCAAGCTGTAATTTGGCAGTCGTTGAAGATATCATGATGAACTTTGGCAGGAACGTTACTGCTATTACTATATGTACGCTCTAATAAAAATTAGCAAAATCGGAGAAGGACCACGCCTACTTTTAAAAAAAAATTTTTTTAAGTAAAATTTTAACAAAAAATTTAATATCTTTACAGTATATAAGTAAATTATGTCAACATTCAACTCCAGTAATGATTGGTGCAACAAAATACAAAAATAAAAGAAAATTTCAAAATGGGCGTGGCTCCGCCCTTTTTCATTTAATTTGTCTAGGATACTTTTAACGCCATAATTCGAACAAAAACTAACCAATCCTTTTGAAATTTGGTATGGGGCATAGATTTTATGACGTTAACTGTTTTCTGTGAAAATGGGCGAAATCGGTTGATGCCACGCCCAGTTTTTATACACAGTCGTCCGTCTGTCCTTCCGCATGGCCGTTAACACGATAACTTGAGCAAAAATCGGCATATCTTTAATGAACTTAGTTCACGTGCTTACTTGAACTCACTTTATCTTGGTATGAAAAATGAACGAAATCCGACTATGACCACGCCCACTTTTTCGATATCGAAAATTACGAAAAATGAAAAAAATGCCATAATTTTATACCAAATACGAAAAAAGGGATGAAACATGGTAAGGTAATTGGATTGTTTTATTGACGCGAAATATAACTTTAGAAAAACTTTATAAAATGGTTGTGACACCTACCATATTAAGTAGAAGAAAATTAAAAAGTTCTGCAGGGCGAAATAAAAAACCCTTAAAATCTTGGCAGGTACTACATATATAAATAAATTAGCGGTATCCAACAGATGATGTTCTGGGTCACCCTGGTCCACATTTTGGTCGATATCTGGAAAATGCCTTCACATATACAACTACCACCACTCACTTTTAAAACTCTCAATAATACCTTTAATTTGATACCCATATCGTACAAACTTATTCTAGAGTCACCCCTGGTCCACCTTTATGGCGATATCTCGAAAAGGCGTCCCACCTATAGAACTAAGTCCCACGCCCCTTTTAAAATACTCATTAAACCTTTCATTTGATACCCATATCGTACAAACATATTCTAGAGTCACCCCTGGTCCACCTTTATGGCGATATCTCGAAAACGGCGCACACCTATAGAACTAAGGCCACTCCGTTTTAAAATACTCATTAACACCTTTCATTTGATACCCATATCGTACAAAACAAAGTCTAGATCACCCCTGGTCCACCTTTATGCGATACCTCGAAAAGGCGACACCTATAGAACTAAGCCCACTCCCTTTAAAAATACTCATTAACACCATTCGTTTGATGCCCATATCTTACAAACACATTCTAGAGTCACCCCTGGTCCACCTTTGTGGCGATATCTCGAAACGGCGTCCACCTATGGAACTAAGGATTACTCCCTTTTAAAATACTCATTAACACCTTTCATTTGATACCCATATCGTACAAACGCATTCTAGAGTCAACCCTGATCCACCTTTATGGCTATATCCCTAAATGGCGTCCACCTATAGAACTATGGCCTACTCCCTCATAAAATACTCTTTAATGCCTTTCATTTGATACACATGTCATACAACATATTCCAGGTTTTCCCTCGGTTCATTTCCTACATGGTTATTTTCCCTTATGTTGTCACCATAGCTCTCAACTGAGTATGTAATGTTCGGTTACACCCGAACTTAACCTTCCTTACTTGTTAAAATTTCGCTTTGTTGTGATTCTGAATGCATCTCCAGTATGACACCTCGCGCTAGCTGTCTCGATGTGGATAACGCTGTGCGTGAATTGCATCTACGTGTGAAATGGGTAATAGTATAATATATATGCAGAGTTTAAACTATGCATCGTAACACAATCCTACCTGACACAAAGATGCAGCAGCGCAGAAGTTTTGTTTAGTATCGATTATTACAATGAAATTTTTCTACAATTATTAGGTTTATTTCCAATCGACATAGTCAAATATACCAGTTTTTAAATTTGGGTTTTATAGAGTCATCACCATATGGCTAAAAAAAACCTCCACCTAAGTCCACATCAGTAGCGTGGCCGCGCATCTGTATTCAGTGCAGCTCCATTCCCAAACTAAAACTAACATTTTCAACTTTCGCTCCACTAGACACTGCAATCATTCAATTCAGCTACATAATAAACATTCTATTTGTTTTGTTTATGAGTACATTTTCATTAAATATTTTGCTGGAAACACTTTTAAACAAATTAATAATTCTCACAACACACAAACTTCTAGAAATTTTTGATGATCTTGGGTATGAGCAAATCGAGCAATAGTACATAGAGCGACGTACGTATCACCATCGATACTTTTATCAACAGTCTGAGTCGTTGATAATCGATCATACATGACACTATAGTAGCAATATAGACAATGACTCCACTCGCTATCCTTGCGCACTAGTCAGAACCAGTCGCCAAATGGGTAGGCGCTGCGGACGAAACTAGCGCAGCTTCAAGGGATGGCCACCCACTTATCACTGAGCCTATACAAGTCATTGTAGTGCATGACACCAGATCAAGACAGAGGATTATATTTTAGCACAGAGTTTCACGATGACAAATCGGGTTAAGACTAAAAGGAACCGTAGATGTGTTAGACAAGACCCTAGAGTGAACTGCAAAGAAATGATCGGCTGAGAAGATCCAGCGAATAAACTTTCATCACAATAAATGAGCGTTAAGGATATACAAAACCCCAGTAACATTCTCCCGAGTTTTCCAGCGTGAGGTAAGCTAATAAGAACAGAAAGTATACTTCTGTCTGGTGAAGGTGGAGACTTGAGTCCCAATTAAGCCACGTAATGCGAATATCAAAAATTGGCTTTGAACTGACTCAAGACGCTTTATATGTGTTTTTGAGAAACAGGGCACCAAACGCATGAGCAATGCTCGAGTAATTGACGGACCAGCGATGTGTAAAGAATCTAGTGAAGTACGATCATGGAACTCTTTAGCCCATCTTTTAACGAATCCAAGTACACACCCAACACTTTGTTGGCAATAGATGAAATATGCATGTTAAAACTCAGTTTCGGATCAAAAAGAACACCTAGATCATTTGAATAGTATCACCCCCAAAGAGGTACAATGTCATATGCATACTTTTAAGGCACTCTAATAAGCTGATAAAATAATTGTTGTGTCACTCAACAATGGAGCGAGTCTAAGTCGGCCTGAAAGAAGATCTAAGGAACTCAAATACGGTAGGACAGTAAGTGTAGCAAAGTTTACATCATCCGCAACATTATAGTATGGGGAATATAATATTATCGGTGGCAAGTCATTTATGAAAGGGTAACGAGCAAAGGGCACAGATGAACTTCCCTGAGGTGCACTTGAACAGGACTTTTTGGGTCCGGTTAGAAGATAGCTTTTCAGCCACATTAATAGGTCAAACGGAAAGCCCAGTAAAATCAAGCTTAGAATAAGTAACTCATGTTGACGGTATCGAATGCTTTGCTGAAATCAGTGTAGATGACATGCGTTAGACTTGTTCGCTAAAACCTTCATTAACTATATAGGTAAATACTCTGCAAGTTTGTAATGGTTAACCTTGACACGAATGAAACGTGTAATGGAAAACAAAATAATAACGAAAAACAAAACATTAAGCACTAACACAAAAAATACCCAATAAAACACACAAAAGAAAAAACACAATATGAGATAAAAGGACGAGCACTGACATTGAAGGTGACTGGTAACAACACCTGTTCAAAACTGAGAATGGCACGCAAAAGTTTTAAGTAATACCCCTGTAGTTACCACGTTTCGGAAACCTGCTACCTTTTTTATGCAGGGCATAATGAAGACTGTGTTGGCAAAGTGGCGGAATGACGTAGTTCCAGAGATAGCTCAAATAATAGTTTAAAATAGGCTCATATATGTTTCAGCGCAGGACTTAGCTCACACAACTAGGGACACACATCTGTCCCGGAGAAAGTTGGACTTCAAGATTGAGACTACTGAAGACACAATATCCCATCAATAGCACGGATATCCTAATGGAATTCGAGCTATCTAAGCGATAGGGTATCAGACCGCGAATAAAACCACTGGAGGATAAGAGACTGAAAGATTACACAGAAAATAGTCTGCAGCGTCGGCATCAGTGCAACTGCTTTACATCAAAGGTTAATGAGGAAGGATTACCAGAACGTTTCCGTTTGAATTTACGACGAACTGTAAAGCAGTTTGCGGGATTTATTAGCTTTATCAACAACTAAACGTATCTTATATACAGGCTGATAAGACGGTGAAACAGTGTAGAACGAGCCATTCAGATATTAGTGAGGTATGCAGATGTTCCAGTTTTCTTGGAATCTCATATAAAGACTAGATTGATGTTAGTAAGTCTGATAAGTTGCATGAAAACCAAGCGGCGGATGATTCGAACACAGGTATCGTGAATACTGCTACAACACAACACAACAACACACACAATAGAAATACATGTATCAAAGAAGCCGTCAGTGTACTGTAAATATGGAGATTGCCGAATCGTCATTGCAGTGCATGCATAGAGATCGAACAATCATGGGAAGCCAACAGATCATTGAGCGTAATGAAATTCGCTTTGTAGAAGCATCTAGAACGGGTCGAGCCTGCATTTGAATCCTGCGGGGTAGACTGATATCAAGTGAATCTCCAAGCGTAGGGTGCAGGAGAGTCTTCTGGAAGGGATAAAGGCGTAATTTGAGTAAGGGCAGTACCCACCGAGCCATACAAAATACTAAATCCAGCATCTGTTTCTACTATTTGGAACATTGTAATATGAAGAAGAGATGAGTTCATAACAGGCAATTGAGAAATCGTGTTGAGCAGTGGAGTTAAAAAGTTTTATCACTCAAATTAACCCAAACTAGTGTGGCAAGTTAAAATCACCAACAACAAACAAGTCGTAACTGCGAATGCAAATCGCAGATGGCGAGCTATGACTAGATAAACATCCGTATCGAATGAGGTGGAATGTACGAACAGCAAACAATTACGCTATAGGTACCGAATGAAAGCCTAAACGCTATGAATTCGATATGAGAGATATTGTCCAGCAAAATCAACTAGATGAGAGATAGAATCAACAGCAATAAGAAGGCACCCCGCTCTAGAGATGCGGTCACGCCGATGAGTAGCATATTTATTTGAAAATTAGTAGTAGTAGTATATATTTATTTTCAATATCAAAAGACCATCATACATTTGTAA
This sequence comes from Eurosta solidaginis, assembly GCA_029619165.1. Taxonomy (NCBI): domain Eukaryota; kingdom Metazoa; phylum Arthropoda; class Insecta; order Diptera; family Tephritidae; genus Eurosta; species Eurosta solidaginis. Next base: position 9,436 of record JARSSU010032072.1, on the reverse strand, counting down.
GATGTAATGAATACATATTAAAGACGTCAGAAATAGTTAAAATAATGTAAAATATATGGCAGCACCCAACGTGTTGAGCGCACACTAGAATGACTAACTATGACATAAAGTGTTAGTTAGTTTTGAACGAGATCTCGCACTAAGGTTCAAGAGACCACCTCTCGCACGTAGGATTATGCTAATGGCATACGCTGAATTTTCGTCGTCAAAATATGTAACGCTCACGGGAGCCAAGTCAGTGTGTAAAGATACATGTGCGGTAGAGCCTAGAGAGCATGATCTACATATAGTTAGACTTTTTCGACCAGCATACTAAACAACAAAGAAGTGAGAAGTCTTTATGGTGAAAGCATGAGAAAACATCGGAGTTAGTGGTTCTAAGACCGCAGGAGGATAGCTGTTTCCAATCAAAAAAGTTTATAACCTCGTAGCAAGTCGCCCTATGTTAGCCACCTCAAGTATACGTGGAAGCCATTCGAGGTAAACTAAGTGTGTGGAAGAACTGGGGCAACTATACCGTTCTACTGCAACATATAATTGGTGAGTTTGCAGGCAAGAAAACTAAGCTCACTTATGAAGAACGTGATAGAATGTTTTCTACTGTCATGATGTCCCACCCACACCTGCGCGCCACTAAAACATCTATTGATCTCGCAGCCTCCATGATTTTAATTTTTTCGAAATACAGATCCCAGGGTAATTTAAATAACTAAACATGTAGCGCATAACTCGGCTACTGCTCGCCAAGCTTTGTGTCTAAGTGTTTAGGAAAGAGAGAGTTTGTAGTAGCATCTATACCCAGATATATACTCGTCACACCGTGTTCAACCAGATCCTTACAAAAAAAACACCTACACGTCACGAGGCGATAGCCTGCCACGACTTCCTAAATACAACAAGGACTTCTGATTGGACTGGTAACTCTATACTTGACCCACAGTTATTGGAAATACCTCGAGATTGTAATGTCAGGATTTAGCAGGTCTCGTAAAAGCTAGGAGCTTCTTTTCCTTGTGCGAAATAGTTGAAGTATTAAGAAGAACGAGAGGAAACAAGTTCATGATCGTAAACCACGAACATTTTGCTATAATGTGATAAGAATAGACAAATCAGCATTACTTTCTGTGTTGTTATTACTGATGTCCGTCATAGCGTTTGCATGTAATACAGACAGGTTCAGTCCTCGACTTCTTATGAACAAATGAACCACATGTATGCTCCGGCCAAAAGAGTAATCAAATACTTATCGATATATGCATCTGAAAGAGTTATTTAAATGAGGCGAGGTCCTCTCGTACGTAAAGTAAATTATACACATGATCTACTAGTGGGTGCGCAGACACACCAAGTTTAGAGAAACAAAATGTGTAGCATTTGTGACGTTAGCGGGGTGTGTAAAGGGACACAAAATGCGGCCCTACGAGGTGGCATGCAGTCACCTGCCAAAAGGAGCAGCGTAGCGTACCAGAGAGCGAAAGAGATGGAGGCTGTTGTAGGACAGTTGGCATGACAACGGAGTGCTTGACCCACGCATCTCATTATCGAACTCGTCAATGATGTATCGATTGGTTGCAAACACTACACTTGTATCACTAGTAGAACCGCACTCATCGGTTACTGTGTAATGTGGTGCTAACGATCAGGTGGGGTTGTAGGAAGAATTGGGGAGCCAGCGGAAATTTGCTGCCGTTGTTTACCCTTACTCGACAGCCTCTCTCCTAACGTTCACTTTTTTCGTTCTGTAACTCTTTGAGCTCAAGCAGTACCAAAATTCCCTCACGATAGTTGTGCCTTGAGTACTTGCCCAGTTAAGTGACAACTAAGGCCCTGAGCTTACACTGGACACAATGGAAGTTCATGTGGAGATACCTGACTTGCTTTCAATTTCCTTAAAAGATTTTAGGATTGGGGTAATGTATGTTCGAAGGTGTTTGCATACTTGAGAATATTTTTGGATCAAAAGAAACGAGTTCGCTTTTGGGACAATATAACAACTTAAATTATATTGGGTTCTATTAGAAGCTCCAGGGAAAAGTCTGCTTTGACCCTGGGAGTGAGTTAAGAGAACCAAGGCAATTTGCTCAAGTATGCAACACCTTCGAACATACATCACCCAATCCTTAAATCGTTTCAGGAAATTGAAAGCGAAGTCAGGTATCTCAACATGAACTTCTGTTGTGTCACAATAAAGCTCAGGCGTTAGTTATCACTTAACTTGGCAAGTACTCAAAGGCACAAGTATCGTGAGAGAATTTTGGTATAGGTTGAAAGCTCAAAACGAGTAATAGAACGAAAAAGTGGGTGTTATGAGAAAGGGTGTGAGTAGGGGTAAACAATGCAGCAAATTCGCTGGCCTCCCCAATTCTTCCTACACCACCACCTGAATCTTTAGCACCAACATTAACAGTAACCGATACTGCGGTTGCTACTAGTGATACAAGTGTATTTGCAACCTAATCATACATCATTGACGAGTTCGATAATTAATGCTTGGTCAAGCAATCCGTTGTCTGCCAACTGATCCTACGACAGCCCACCTTCCCAGCTCTCTGGTACGCAACCTGTTGTTCCTTTGCAGGTGATGCCGTGCCACCTCGTAGGGCCGTATTTGTGTCCGGTTTACACACCTCACTAACCGAAAATGATATTACTCATTATGTTTGCTCTAAACTTGGTGTTGCACCCACTAGTAACATCAATGTGTATAAATTTAACTTTAAGTACGAGAGGGACATCTCCTCATTTAAAATAACTCCTTCAGATGCATATGACGATAAGGTACTTGATCCCTCTTTTTGACCTAAGCATACTGTGGTTCATTTGTTCCAGAAGTCGAGGGCTGTACCTGTCTTATCCAAATGTCAATCCAAAAACGCTATGACGACACAGTAATAACAACACAAAGGTAATTGCTGATTTGTCTATTCTTATCATTTATTATCAAAATGTTCGTGGTTTGCGATCAAAATTGTTCCTTTCTTCCTTAATACTTCGCAACTTTTCGGCACAAGCCTAGATTTTACGGAGACCTGGCTAAAGCCTGACAATTACAATCTGAGGTATTTTCAAATAAATGTGGGCAGTAAAAGTTTAACCAGTCAAATCAAAAGTCCTTGTTTTTAGGAAGGGTGGCAGGCTTCCCTCTGACTGTAGGTGTTTTTTTTGGAATGATCTGGTTGAAACTGTGAACGAGTATAAATATCTGGGTATAATGCTAAACTACAAACTCTCTTTCACTAAACACTGGACACAAAGCTTGGCGAGGCAAAAGCCGATTATGCTACATGGTTTAGTTATTTAAATAACCCTGGGGTCTGTATTTCGAAAAAATTAAAATCATTGATGCTGCCGAAAGATCAATTATGTTTTATGGCGCGCACGTGTGGGGTGGGGACCATCATGAACAGGTAGAAAATTCTTACGTTTCTTCATAAAGTAGCTTATTTTCTTGCCTGCGAACACACCCAATTATATGTTGCATTTAGAACGGGTATAGTTCCCCAGTTCTTCCACACACTTAGTTTACCTTCGAATAGGCTTCCACGTATACTTGATATGGAAAACATAGGGCAAGATGCACCCTGGGTTAAAAATTGGAAACAGCTATCACTCACTGCGGGCTTAGAACCACTAATCGATTTTTCTCCTGCTTCCATAAAGACTTCACTTCTTTGTTGTTTAGTAAGCTGGTCGAAAAAAGTCTAAACTATATGTAGATCATGCTCTAGGCTCTACCGCACATGATCTTTACCCTTACTTGGCTCCCGAGAGCGTTACATATTTTGACGACGAAAATCAGCGTATGCCATTAGCATAATCCTACGTGCGAGAGGTAGTCTCTTGAACCTTAGTGCGAGATCTTTCAAAAACGTAATAACACTTTATGTCAAATAAGTTTAGTCAATTATAGTGTGGCGCTCGACACGTTTGTTGCTGCCATAATTTTAATTTATTTTAAACTATTTTTAAGTCTTTAATATTTATTCATTATCTTACAAATGTATGGTCTTTTGAATAGTTGAAAATAAATATACTACTACTACTACTATTTTCAAATAAATATGCTACTCATCGGCGTGACCGCATCTCTGGAGCGGGAGGTGTTCTTATTGCTGTGATTCTAATCTCTCATCTGAGTTGATTTTGCTGGACAATATCTCTCATATCGAATCATAGCAGTTAGGCTTTCATTCGGTACCTATAGCGTAATTGTTTGCTGTTCGTACATTCCACCTCATTCGGATACGGATGTTTATGCTAGTCATAGCTCGGCCATCTGCGATTGGCATTCGCAGTTACGACTTGTTGTTGTTGGTGATTTAACTTGCCAACAGCTAGTTGGGTTAATTTGAGTGATTAAAACTTTTAACTCCCACTGCTCAACACGATTTTCTCAATTGCCTGTTAGACTCATCTCTTCTTCATATTAACAATGTTCCAAATAGTAGAAACAAGATGCTGGATTTAGTATTTGTGTATGGCTCGGTGGGTACTGCCCTTACTCAAATTACGCCTTTATCCCTTCCAGAAGACTCTCTGCACCCTACGCTTGAGATATCACTTGATATCAGTCTACCCCGCAGGATTCAAATGCAGGCTTGACCCCGTTCTAGATGCTTCTACAAAGCGAATTTCATTACGCTCAATGATCTGTTGGATTCCCATGATTGTTCGGATCTCTATGCATGCACTGATGCCGATTCGGCAATCTCCATATTTTACAGTACACTTGACGGCTTCTTTGATACCTGTATTTCTATGTTGTTGTTGTTTTGGTGTTGTTGTAGCAGTATTCACTATACCCTGTGTTCGAATAAGCCACCTGGTTTTCAAGGCAACTTATCAGACTTAATAACATCAAATCTAGTCTTATATGAGATCAAGAAAACTGGAACATCTGCAATCCTCACTAATATCTAATTGCTCGTTCAAACTTTCACCGTCTTAATCAGCTTTATTATAAAGATTACTTAAGTTGTTGTAAAGCTAATTTTTTTTTAAATCCAAAAAAGCTTTACAGTTTCGTAAATTCAAAACGGAAAATTTCTGGTAATCCTTCCTCATTAACCTTTGAATGTAAAAAGCTTGCACTGATGACGACGTTGCAGAACTATTTTCTGAGTATTTTAAGTCCCCTTATTCCTCCAATGTTTTTTATTCCGGTCAAAACCCCTATCGCTTAGATAGCTCGAATTCCATTAGGAATCCTGCTATTGATGGTAATATTGTTCTTCAGAGTCTTCAATCTTTGAAGTCCAACTTTTCTCCGGGACCAGATGGTGTTCCAAGTTGTGTGCTTAAGTACTGCGCTGAAAACATATATGATCCTATTTTAAAATTATTTGAGCTATCTCTGGAACTACGTCATTACCGCCACTTTGCAAACAGTCTTTCATTATGCCCCTGCATAAAAAAGGTAGTAGGTCAAAAGTTGGTAACTACAGGGGTATTAATAAACTTTCGGCTATTCCTCAAGTTTTTGAACAGGTTGTTATTACCAGTCAACTTCAATATCAGTGCTCTTCCCTTTATCTCCATACCAACACGATTTCATCGTCAAAGTTCAACCACTACAAACTTGCAGTATTTACCTAATAGTTAATGAGAAGGATTTTTAGCGAACAAGCAAAGGATGTCATCTACACTGATTTCAGCAAAGCATTCGATACCGTAACCATGGAGTACTTATTCGTAAGCTTGATTGACTGGCTTTCCGTTTGAACCTATTAATGTGGCTGAAAAGCTATCTTTCTAACGGACAAAGTCTGTTCAAGTGCACCTCAGGGAAGTCATCTGTGCCCTTTGCTCGTTAACACTTCATAAATGACTTGCCACAGATAATATTATATTCCCATAAATAATGTATGCGGATGATGTAAACTTTGCTACACTTACTGTCCTACCGATTGAGTTCCTAGATCTTCTTCAGGCCGACTTAGACTCGTCCTTGTTGGTGCACAACAAATTTACCAGCTTTAGAGTGCTCTAAATGTAAGCATATTATCAGACGAGTGAACCAGTTGAATAGATTGTCCTCTTTGGGGGGATATATCTATTACAAATGATCTAGGTGTTTTTTTGATCCGAAACTGAGTTTAACATGCATATTCATCTATTGCCAACAAAGGGTTGGGTTACTTGGATTCGTTAAAAGATGGGCTAAAGAGTTCCATGATCCGTACTTCACTAAGATTCTTTACACATCGCTGGTCCGTCCAATACTCGAGCATTGCTCATGCGTTGGTGCCCTGTTTCTCAAAAACATATAAAGCGTCTTGAGTCAGTTCAAAGCAATTTGATATTCGCATACGTGGCCTTAATTGGGACTCAAGTACTCCACCTTCCACAGACAGAAGTATACTCTTCTTATTAGCTACCCACTCTGGAAAAACGGAGAATGTTACTGTTTGTATGTCTCATCATAAGCTCATTATTGAGAAATTATTCTGCGATCTTCTCAGCCGATATTTTTGCAGTTCTCTAGGGTTTTCACACACTACGTTCCTTTTTATTACCCATTGTCAGTCGAAACTTTGCATAAAATAATCCTCTGCTATCTGGTGCATGCACTACAATGACTGATAGCCCCTCAGTGAATGGTAATGGCAGGCACTCCTTGAATGCGCTAGTTCAGACCGCTACCATTTGGTGACATGGTTCTGAAAGATGTGCGCACGGATGCGGAGGAGTCATGTCACTATTGCTACTAAGTATGTATAGCGAATTATTCAAACTACATGTATCGATGCTGATAAACGTATCGATTCTATGTACGACCGCTTCATGTATAAGCTGTACTTTGCTCTTCTATACCACGAGATCATCAGAAAAAATTTCTTGAGTTGTGTTTGTTGCAGGAGAATTCAAAGTATTTCACAGCAAAATATTAATGAAAATGACTCATAACAAAAAACAAAGAAATAGTTTATATTAGAGCGAAATTGCATGATGCAGGTGTTAGTGAGCTGTCCGAACAGTGAAAATGGTAGTTTAGGGATGGAGGCGCCTGAAACAGTTAATGGCGCGGCCACAGCTACTGATGGTGACTGAAGGTGTGGGTTTTTTTTACGCATAGGTAGAGGACTTAAAAACCGAAATTGACTGGTATATTGATCTGTCGATTTGGAAAAAAACCTAATAATGTAGAACGAATTCTTAATCGTTCACTCAAACTTATACAGGAGACGCTGCTCTTATAGGTGTCTATGCATGTTAAATATGTTCAACTATGCAAGTATAATCCTCCTATAAATTTTGCAAGTTAGATGCAAATTGCACGGTTATCGAATCTAGAAAGCCCGGGGTCAATTACGGGATGCATTCGAATTCACAAAAAGCGAATATTTTAACAAGTAAGGAAGGTTAGTTAGTTCGGTGTAACCGAACATTTACATACTCAGTTGAGAGCTATGGTGACAACATAAGGGAAATAACCATGTAGGAAATGAAACGAGGGTAAACCTGGAATATGTTTTGTATGACATGTGTATCAAATTGAAAGGATAAAGAGTATTTTTATGAGGAGTAGGCCTAGTTTATAGGTGGGACGCAATTTAGGTGATATTAGCATAAAGGTGATCAGGGTTGACTCTAGAAATGCTTTTGTACGAATGGGTATCAAATTAAAGGTGTTAATGAGATTTTAAAGGGTAGTAATCCTTAGTTCCATTTAGTGGAACCTGTTTTGAGATATCGCCTACAAGGGTGGACAGGGGTGAACTCTTAGAATTTGTTTTGTAAATATATGGGCATCAAACGAATGTGTAATGAGTATTTAAAGGGGAGTGGGCCTTAGTTCTATAGGTGTATGCCTTTTCGAGGTATCGCAATAAGGGGAACAGCGGTTGACATCTAGACTTGTGTTGTACGATATAGGGTATCAAATATGAAAGGTGTTATGATAGTCTTTGTTTAAATTAGGAGTGGGTCCTTCACTGTGTCTAGTAGGTGTGTTGCTCTTGTTCGAGATATAGAAATAAGGTGGACCAGGGTGACTTGGTAGATATGTGTTTTTTTTTTTTTTTTGCCCCGATTATGGTTCAGATTGAAGGTTTTTAATGAGTATTTTAAAGACGGCGTGGGACTTAGTTCTATAAAGGGGGTTGGGGGACTCCTTTTCGAGATATCGCCATAAAAAGGTGGACCAGGGGTGACTCTAGAATAAAGTTGTACGATATGGGTATCAAATTAAAAGGTCTTATTGAGAGTAAAAGTGGTGGTCTAGGTAGTATGGTATAGGGAAGGTATTTCCAGATATCGACCAAATGTGGACCAGGGTGGTGGACCCAGGAACATCATCTGTGGATACCGCCAATTTCTTTATATATGTAGTACCTGCCAAGATAGTTTAAGGGTTTGTATTTCAGCCCTAGAAAGAAACTTTAATTTTTCTCTACTTAAATATGTAGGGGTCACAACATTTTATAAGTTTTCATAAAGTTATAATTAGCGTCAACAAAACAATCAATTACCCGCTACATGTAGCTTCATCCCTTTTTTGTATTTGGTATTAAAATTATGGACCATTTTTTTCATGCGTTTTCGTAATCGCGCTCCGATATCGAAAAGTTTGAGCGTGGTCATAGACGGGTTTCGTTCATTTTTCATACCAAGAAAAGTGAGGTTCAAGTAAGGACACGTGAACTAAGTTCATTAAAGATATAGTGCCGATTTTGCTCAAGTTATCGGTTAACGGTACCCATGCGAAGGACAGACGGAACGACTGTGTTATAAAAATACTGGGGCGCGGCATTCACCGATTTCGCCCTCTATTCACAGAAACAGTTAACGGTTATGTATAAATCTATGCCCATACAAATTTCAAAAGGATTGCGTTAGTTTTTGTTCGAATTATTGGCCGTTAAAAGTATCCTAGAACAAATTGTAATATGAAAAAGGGCATGCAGCACGACACCATGTCTTGAAATTTTCTCTTTATTTTTGTATTTGTTGCACCATATCATTACTGGAGTGAATGTTGACATAATTTACTTAAATACTGTAAAGATTTAAAATAGTTTTTGTTAAAAATTTAATTTAAAAAAAATTTTTTTTTAAAAGTAAGGCCGTGGTCCTTCGTCCGATTTTGATAATTTTTTATCGGAGAGCACATGAGTAAATAGCAGGTTAAACATGCCTGCAAAGTTGCATCATGATATCTTCAACGGACTGCCAAAATATACAGCTGCAAAAACTTACTACATTCCTCTTTTAAAAAGTGGCAGGTTGCCCACGCCCATTGTCCAAAATTTTACTAATTTCTATTGATGACGTTTATAAGTTCAACTCATCTACCCAGTTCGTCGCTTTATCTGTCTTTGTGAATGAATTATCGCACTTTTCGGTTGTTCTTTTTCGAAATTTTCGATATCGAAAAATGTAGGGGCGGTTATAGTCCGATATCGTCATTTTAAATAGCGATATCTGAGATGATTGT
>JARSSU010032069.1:0-13796 GCA_029619165.1 Eurosta solidaginis | reverse complement strand
TGGATTAAAAAAATTCCTACGCAGTTTTTATCATATCTAACTCTAATATTAAAGGATATAAAACGAGAAACAACGTTTGAAACACTTTAAAAACTTTTAATAGCTATATCAAAAATTATTGTTCTGAAGCCAACAACTGCAGAGTGATCTACTCAAATTAGTTGGAGCAAACGACTTAAGTATTTTAACCATGCTTAGCTTTTAGGCCGGTAAGTTTAAACAGAAAACGCAATATGTAGGCTACACGAGGACGGAGGGGTCGAGTAATCAAAACGAATGAGTTAGAAAAATTCGTAAGCAGTTTTTATCATATTTAACTCTAATATTAAGGGATATAAAACGAGAAACAACGTTTGAAACCCTTTAAAAGCTTTTAACAACTATATCAAAAATTATTGTTCTGAAGCCAACAACAGCTGAGTGATCTACTCAAATTTGTTGAACGAGACGACTTAAGTATTTTAACCATGCTTAACCTTTAGGCCGGTAAGTTTATTCAGAAAAACGCAATATGTAGGCTACACGAGGACGGAGCGGTCGAGTAACCAAAACGAATGGGTTAAAAAAATTCGTACGTAGTTTTTATCATATTTAACTCTAATATTAAAGGATATAAAACGATAAACAACGTTTGAAACACTTTAAAAACTTTTAATAACTATATCAAAAAGTATTGTTCTGAAGCCAACAACTGCTGAGTGATCTACTAAAATTTGTTGAAGAAAACGACTTAAGTATTTTAACCATGCTTAACCTTTAGGCCGGTAAGTTTATTTAGAAAAACGTAATATGTAGGCTACACGAGGACGGAGCGGTCGAGTAACCAAAACTGATAAAACGCCGATTTTAGAGTATACGACCAAAGTATTTTATTTTAGAGTAAAAAAAACTGAATGAAAAAAAATTATAATTCAGATGGCAAATAGCTCAAATACTGAGAGATAGTTAAGTTTAAAATTAACAAGTTATAAAAGTTACAGTTGAACAATATTCATCAAATTCATGTTTTTATAGTTGAACTGCTTTGATGCTTTAACACCTCCCCTCCAAGTAGTGAGACTATATGTCCTTGTTGAATTTATTTCCAATACCGATACCTAATGCTGCTCTGCACTTAGTATGTTTTATTTGTTGTACACCCTTTGTGAGAAAATCTGCTGGCATATCTGCAGTTGGCATATAGCATAGTGACACTGTACCACGTCGCTGACACTCTCGAACATAATGATGACGAACGTCAATGTGTTTAGTGCGTGAACGATAACCAATGCATTGAATAAGTTTTTGTGCACTTTGGCTGTCATTATATAACTGAACGCATTCACATAAACACCTAAATCGCCTAAAATTCCTCTAAGGTACATTGCTTCTTTGGTACTCTCAGTTATTGCCATATATTCAGCTTCAGTACTGGATAACGCTACGGAACGTTGATTTCCATTATGATAAGCCGTAACTACATCCATTTGATGTATCTCGAGGTCCATTTCAGCTGATAAAGCTGATAGAAGCCATATAGATGTCGAACGCGCCACTGGTGCATATGTTTCGAGAAAGTCCTCCCCTTGACGTTGTGCAAACCCCTTAGCCCCTAACCGAGCTTTCTTCTTTCCGTCATCTTTAACACGAAGCACTAAACGGTCGCCAATAACTTTACGTTCAGTAGGACGTTCACAAATTTCCCAAGTATTGTTTTTAATTTGCGCCAGGTATTCGTCTTCTATTGCTTTTTTCCATACCTCAGCATCTGGTGCAGACTCGGCTTCAAGCCAAGTTAATGGATCAAGACTTCCTACAAAATTAGCCATCTCACATTCTTCAAAAACTTCTTCTTCTGAATTCACTTCACACAGCTCGTCACTTTGTGACGAATCATCTGGAATCATCTGGAATCTCAGCTTGCGAATAAATTTTCTTCGGTCTTCCGCGTTGACCACGTTGCAACCGTGGTCGACCTCGTCCACGTTTTACGTTTACAACCGATGTATTATTGCCATTAAGTATTTCGCTATTTACGTTTACAACCGATGTGTTATTGCCACTGCGTATTTCACTATCGCTTGTAGCTACTACTTGCGAATTAATTAAATTCACTGGGATTTCGATCTTATTGTCATTTTCAAATGTATATATTTCTTCATATTCGTTATCAAAACCGGGTTCATTAATGAATTTAACATCGCGACTTATAATTACATTTCGTTTTTCTTTCGACCACAACCGATAAGCCTTTGATTCGTCTGAATAGCCTACCATTACACATGGGAAAGAACGGGACTGCATTTTGTCTTTCGACTTGTCCTTGTTCAGTACATATACTTTTGACCCAAAAATTCTTAAATGTGTCACGGTTGGAATTTTATTTGACCACATTTTATACGGCACTTCACACGTTGCTTTTGTTATACACCTATTTCGCAAATAAAATGCCGTATTAATGGCTTCAGCCCATAAAATTTGGAGGTACACCCGCCTGCTTCATCATACACCTGGCCATCTCGACAAGTGTTCGATTTTTACGTTCGGCCATACCATTTTGTTGTGGTGTATACGGCGTAGATAAGCGACGCTTTATGCCGAACTTCTGTAGGAACTCATCAAACTCTCTATTACAATATTCTCGACCGTTGTCCAATTGCAGCGCTTTAATTTTCGCCCCGTAAATGTCTCCGCTGCCGCTTTAAACTTTTTGAATGCCTCAAACACATCCGATTTGTTTTTAATGAAATGCACTTCGCACCACCTCGAGTATTCGTCAATAAAAGTTACGAAATACTTTGCACCTGAATTTGATGCACAACGCATCGGACCACACACATCGCTATGGACAATTTCGAGAACGGCATTTGTACGATTCGATACACTTTTAGGAAAATCCGTGCGCGTTTGCTTTTCACTCACACATATTCGCATACTAACAAATTTTGCTTGGGTTCTATATCAAGACCGTAAACGGAGTTGCTCTTTGCCATCTCCTTCAAATCGCGCTCATTCAAATGACCCATTCGATAATGCCACAAGTCAATATTGTTCTTCGGTTGAACTATAAACGCATTATTTTCGATCTGATTTTTCATGAAATATAGATTTACATCTCTTTTCGCGGTAAAAAGTACACTTTTGTTTTTGTCAATTACCACAGCATCACATTTATGAAAGTGGACTTCATAACCTTTATCCACTATCTTAGATACAGATAATAAATTTGTACGTAGATCTGGCACATACAGCACATCATTAAGTGTTATATTTTTCTCGCAACCATTTTCGTCTACAACCACTTTCACATCACCGATACCTGTTATTTTTGTTGAGTTATTGTTGGCTAAGTTAAGCAATTGATTTAATTCAGACAATTGCTCAAAATTATTTTTATCTGCACTCATATGAGATGTACAACCACTATCCAAGCACCACTTTTTATTTCCTCCAGGGCACAAGAAAACCGATTCAGTTGCATTTAAAGATGCATTTTGCATTTCACGGGACTTATTTTCGTCCTTCTTTACACTTTGTTTACAATGTTCTATCTTCGTTTTACAGTCTCTCGCATAATGACCAAAACTCCCACATCGATAACATTTTATTCGCTTTTGACCGCGTTTCGCGTCAGAATTATTGTAATTTTGTTTTTGATTCTGATTTCTTTTAACATATAATGCATCATTTTCATTTCTTTCTTGTTTCACTTTTCGCGATTCCGATTCTTCTAAAACCTTTACGCGAAGCATTTCGGGCTTAGGCAAATCATCACGCGTCTCTAGAGCACAACGAAACGTCTCATAAGAATCTGGCAAACTATAAAGAAGCAAAATTGCTAACAGCTCATCGCCTATTTCAACTTTGATATCTTTCAATTTCGCGACTGCATCAAAAAAATCATTTAAATGCTTTCTTACGTTTTCACCATCTTTCATACGGGCAGGGCAACTCTCTTTAATAAAGTCGCTTTCCGAGCAGGCCCTTTCGACTGATATGTAGCCTCAAGCTTTGCCCACATTTTCTGTGCATTTTCACATTCTACCACTAGTCCCAGCTCAGATGGACTCATAGCTAGCATAATGTCCGCACATGCTTTCTGGTCATTTATTTTCCACAAAACTGCTTCTTCAGCAGCCGTAGGACATTCCTTGCTCCCTTCCGCATAGGACCACAAATCGTTTTTGACCAAAATCACACGCATTTGCATTTTCCACGTATCGTAGTTTTCCGCGTTTAGCGGCTCGATACGAAAATTTGACATATTGGACGAATTTGCAAAATTCGTTAAGCTCCCGTTACCGCAAAAGAAACTAAGTAATATTTAATTCCCGTATTCGCGTGGCTCTGGGCCCATAACCTGATAAAACGCCGATTTTAGAGTATACGACCAAGTATTTTATTTTAGAGTAAAAAAAACTGAATGAAAAAAAATTATAATTCAGATGGCAAAATAGCTCAAATACTCAGAGATAGTTAAGTTTAAAATTAACAAGTTATAAAAGTTACAGTTGAACAATATTCATCAAAATCATGTTTTTATAGTTGAACTGCTTTGATGCTTTAACAAAAACGAATGAGTTAAACAAATTCGTACGCGGTTTTATCATATTTAACTCTAGAATTAAAGGATATAAAACGAGAAACAACGTTTGACAACCTTTAAAAACTTTTAATAACTATATCAGAAATTATTGTTCTGAAGCCAACAACTGCTGAGTGATCTATTCAAATTTGTTGAACGAAACGACTTAAGTATTCTAACCATGCTTAACCTTTACGCCAGAAAGTTTATTCAGAAAAACGCAATATCAATATCAGAAATTATTGTTCTGAAGCCAAGAACTGCTGAGTGATCTATTCAAATTTGTTGAACGAAATGACTTAAGTATTCTAACCATGCTTGACCTTTAGGCCAGAAAGTTTATTCAGAAAAACGCAATATGTAGGTTACACGAGGACGGAGCGGTCGAGTAACCAAAACGAATGGGTTAAAAAAATTCGTACGCAGGTTTTATCATATTTAACCCTAATATTAAAGGATATAAAACGAGAAACAACGTTTGAAACCCTTTAAAAAACTTTTAATAACTATATCAAAAATTATTGTTCTGAAGCCAACAACTGCCGATGATCTACTCAAATTTGTTGAAACGAAACGACTTAAGTATTTTAACCATGCTTAACCTTTAGGCCGGTAAGTTTATTTAGAAAAACGTAATATGTAGGCTACACGAGGACGACGGTCGAGTAACCAAAACGAATGGGTTAAAACAATTCGTACGCGGTTTTATCATATTTAAACTCTAGAATTAAAGGATATAAAACGAGAAACAACGTTTGACAACTTTAAACTTTAAAAATATCTCTAGATTAAAGGATATAAACGAGTTTGAAACCTTTAAAAAGTTTTAATACTATCACAAAAATTGTCGCTCTGAAGCATACAACTGCTGAGTGATCTACTCAAATTTGTTGAACGAAACGACTTACGTATTTTAACCATGCTTAACCTTTAGGCCGGTAAGTTTATTAGAAAAACGCAATATGTAGGCTACACGAGGACGGAGCGGTCGAGTAACCAAAACGAATGGGTTAAAAAATTCGTACGCGGTTTTATCAATTTAACTCTAGAATTAAAGGATATAAACGAGAAACAACGTTTGACAACCCTTTAAAAAGTTTTAATAACTATCTCAAAAATTGTCGCTCTGAAGCAAACGACTGCTGAGTGATCTACTCAAATTTGTTGAAAAACAAGTAACGAAGGCTAAGTTCGGGTGTAACCGAACATTACATACTCAGTTGAGAGCTATGGAGACAAAATAAGGAAAATCACCATGTAGGAAAATGAACCTAGGGTAACCCTGGAATGTGGTTGTATGACATATGTATCAAATGGAAGGTATTAAAGAGTATTTTAAGAGAGAGTAGGCCATAGTTCTATGGATGGACGCCATTTAGGGATATCGCCATAAAGGTGGACCAGGGCTGACTCTAGAATTTGTTTGTACGATATGGGTATCAAATGAAAGGTGTACTGAGCATTTTAAGAGGGAGTGAGCCTTAGGTCTATCGGCGGACGCCTTTTCGAGATATCGCCATTAAGGTGGACAGGGGTGACTCTAGAATGTGTTTGTACGATATGGGTATCAAATGAAAGGTGGTAATGAGTATTTTAAAAGGGAATGGGCTTTAGTTCTATAGGTGAACGCCTTTTCGAGAAATCGCCATAAAGGTGGACCAGATGTGACTCTAGAATATGTTTGTACGATATGGGTATCAAATGAAAGCTGTTAATGAGTATTTTGAAAAGGAGTGATCCTTAGTTCCATAGGTGGACGACGTTTCGAGATATCGCCATAAAGGTGGACCAGGGGTGTCTCTAGAATGTGTTTGTACGATATGGGAATGAAATGAAAGGTGTTACTGAGCATTTTAAGAGGGAGTGGGCATTAGTCTATAGGTGGACGCCTTTTCGAGATATCGCCATTAGGGTGGACCAGGGGTGACTCTAGAATGTTTGTACGATATGGGTATCAAACGAAAAGTGTTACTGAGCATTTTAAGAGGCGAGTGGGCATTAGGTCTATAGGTGGACGCCTTTTCGAAATGTCGCCATTAGGGTGGGCCAGGGGTGACTCTAGAATGTGTTTGTATGATATGGTATCAAATGAAAGATGGTAATGAGTATTTTAAAAGGGAGTAATCCTTAGTCTATAGGTGGACGCCTTTTCGAGATATCGCCATAAAGGTGGGACCAAGGGTGACTCTAGAATGTTTGTACGATATGGGTATCAAACGAAAGGTGTTACTGAGCATTTTAAGAGGGAGTGGGCATGAGGTCTATAGGTGGACGCCTTTTCGAGATATCGCCATTAGGGTGGGCCAGGGGTGACTCTAGAATGTGTTTGTACGATATGGGTATCAAACGAAAGGTGTTACTGAGCATTTTAAGAGGGAGTGGGCATTAGGTCTATAGGTGGACGCCTTTTCGAGATATCGCCATTAGGGTGGGCCAGGGGTGACTCTAGAATGTTTGTACGATATGGGTATCAAACGAAAGGTGTTACTGAGCATTTTAAGAGGGAGTGGGCATTAGGTCTATAGGTGGACGCCTTTTCGAGATATCGCCATTAGGGTGGGCCAGGGGTGACTCTAGAATGTGTTTGTACGATATGGGTATCAAATGAAAGGTGGTAATGAGTATTTTAAAAGGGAGTAATCATTAGTTCTATAGGTGGACGCCTTTTCGAGATATCGCCATTAGGGTGGGCCAGGGGTGACTCTAGAATGTTTGTACGATATGGGTATCAAACGAAAGGTGTTACTGAGCATTTAAGAGGGAGGGGACATAGGTCTATAGGTGGACGCCTTTTTCGAGATATCGCCATAGGGTGGGCCAGGGGTGACTCTAGAATGTTTGTACGATATGGGTATCAAACGAAAGGTGTTACTGAGCATTTTAAGAGGGAGTGGGCATTAGGTCTATAGGTAGACGCCTTTTCGAGATATCGCCATTAGGGTGGGCCAGGGGTGACTCTAGAATGTGTTTGTACGATATGGATATCAAATTAAAGCATTAATGAGGGTTTAAAAGCGAGTGGCCCTTAGATGTATATGTGAAGGCGTTCTCGCGATATCGACCAAAATGTGGACCAGGTGATCCAGAAAATCATCTGTCGGGTACTGCTAATTTATTTATATATGCAATACCACTAACAGTATTCCTGCCAAGATTCCAAGGGCTGTTGATTTCGCCTTGTAGAACTTTTTCATTTTCTTCTACTTAATATGGTAGGTGTCACACCCATTTTACAAAGTTTTTTCCAAAGTTATATTTTGCGTCAATAAACCAATCCCGTTACCATGTTTGATCCCCTTTTTCGTATTTGGTATAGAATTATGGCATTTTTTTCATTTTTCGTAATTTTCGATATCGATAAAGTGGGGCGTGGTTATGGTCGGATTTCGGCCATTTTTATACCAAGAAAAGTGAGTTCAGATAAGTACGTGGGCTAAGTTTAGTAAAGATATATCGGTTTTTTGCTCAAGTTATTGTGTTAACGGCCGAGCGGAAGGACAGACGGTGACTGTGTATAAAAACTGGGCGTGGCTTCCACCGATTTCGCCCATTTTCACAGAGAACAGTTACCGTCATAGAATCTATGCCCTACCAAATTTGAGAAGGATTGGTAAATTTTTGTTCGACTTATGGCATTAAAAGTATTCTAGACAAACTAAATGAAAAAGGGCGGAGCCACGCCCATTTTGAAATTTTCTTTTATTTTTGTATTTTGTTGCATCATATCATTACTGGAGTTGAATGTTGACTTAATTTACTTATATACAGTAAAGATATTAAATTTTTTGTTAAAATTTGAATTAAAAAAATTTTTTTTAAAAAGTGGGCGTGTTCTTATCCAATTTTGCTAATTTTTATTTAGCACATATATAGTAATAGTAGTAACGTTGCTGCCAAATTTCATCATGATATCTTCAACGACTGCCAAATTACAGCTTGCAAAACTTTTAAATTACCTTCTTGTAAAAGTGGGCGGTGCCACGCCCATTGTCCAAAATCTTACTAATTTTCTATTCTGCGTCATAACGTCAACCCACCTACCAAGTTTCATCGCTTTAACCGCCTTTGGCAATGAATTATCGCATTTTTCGGTTTTTCGAAATTTTCGATATCGAAAAAGTGGGCGTGGTTATAGTCCGATATCGTTCATTTTAAATAGCGATCTGAGATGAGTGCCCAGGAATCTACATACCAAATTTCATCAAGATAGCTCAAAATTTACTCAAGTTATCGTGTTAACGGACAGACGGACGGACGGACGGACATGGCTCAATCAAATTTTTTTTCGATACTGATGATTTTGATATAAGGAAGTCTATATCTATCTCGATTCCTTTATACCTGTACAACCAACCGTTATCCAATCAAAGTTAATATACTCTGTGAGCTCTGCTCAACTGATATAAAAAGACTTACAATTTTAAATGTATAAAACAAGTAAGGAAGGCTAAGTTCGGGTGTAACCGAACATTACATACTCAGTTGAGAGCTATGGAGACAAAATAAGGAAAATGAACCTGGGGTAACCCTGGAATGTGGTTGTATGACATGTGTATCAAATGAAAGGTATTAAAGAGTATTTTAAGAGAGAGTAGGCCATAGTTCTATGTATGGACGCCATTTAGGGATATCGCCATAAAGGTGGACCAGGGCTGACTCTAGAATTTGTTTGTACGATATGGGTATCAAATGAAAGGTGCTACTGAGCATTTTAAGAGGGAGTGGGCCTTAGGTCTATCGGTGGACGCCTTTTCGAGATGTCCCCATTAAGGTGGACCAGGGGTGACTCTATAATGTGTTTGTACGATATGGGTATCAAATGAAAGGTGGTAATGAGTATTTTAAAAGGGAATGGGCTTTAGTTCTATAGGTGAACGCCTTTTCGAGAAATCGCCATAAAGGTGGACCAGGGGTGACTCTAGAATATGTTTGTACGATATGGGTATCAAATGAAAGCTGTTAATGAGTATTTTGAAAAGGAGTGATCCTTAGTTCCATAGGTGGACGCCGTTTCGAGATATCGCCATAAAGGTGGACCAGGGGTGTCTCTAGAATGTGTTTGTACGATATGGATCAAATGAAAGGTGTTACTGAGCATTTTAAGAGGGAGTGGCATTAGGTCTATAGGTGGACGCCTTTTCGAGATATCGCCATTAGGGTGGGCCAGGGGTGACTCTAGAATGTTTGTACGATATGGGTATCAAACGAAAGGTGTTACTGAGCATTTTAAGAGGGAGTGGGCATTAGGTCTATAGGTGGACGCCTTTTCGAAATGTCGCCATTAGGGTGGGCCAGGGGTGACTCTAGAATGTGTTTGTATGATATGGGTATCAAATGAAAGAGTGGTAATGAGTATTTTAAAGGGAGTAATCCTTAGTTCTATAGGTGGACGCCTTTTCGAGATATCGCCATAAAGGTGGGACCAAGGGGTGACTCTAGAATGTTTGTACGATATGGGTATCAAACGAAAGGGTGTTACTGAGCATTTTAAGAGGGAGTGGGCATGAGGTCTATAGGTGGACGCCTTTTCGAGATATCGTCATTAGGGTGGGCCAGGGGTGACTCTAGAATGTGTTTGTACGATATGGGTATCAAACGAAAGGTGTTACTGAGCATTTTAAGAGGGAGTGGGCATTAGGTCTATAGGTGGACGCCTTTCGAGATATCGCCATAGGGTGGGCCAGGGGTGACTCTAGAATGTTTGTACGATATGGGTATCAAACGAAAGGTGTTACTGAGCATTTTAAGAGGGAGTGGGGCATTAGGTCTATAGGTGGACGCCTTTTCGAGATATCGCCATTAGGGTGGGCCAGGGGTGACTCTAGAATGTGTTTGTACGATATGGGTATCAAATGAAAGGTGGTAATGAGTATTTTAAGGGAGTGATCCTTAGTTCTATAGGTGGACGCCTTTCGAGATATCGCCATAAAGGTGGGACCAAGGGTGACTCTAGAATGTTTGTACGATATGGGTATCAAACGAAAGGTGTTACTGAGCATTTTAAGAGGGAGTGGGCATTAGGTTATAGGTGGACGCCTTTTCGAGATATCGCCATTAGGG
The DNA here is from genome assembly GCA_029619165.1 of Eurosta solidaginis. NCBI lineage: Eukaryota > Metazoa > Arthropoda > Insecta > Diptera > Tephritidae > Eurosta > Eurosta solidaginis. Next base: position 3,172 of record JARSSU010032069.1, on the reverse strand, counting down.
TGGGCCAGGGGTGACTCTAGAATGTGTTTGTACGATATGGGTATCAAATGAAAGGTGGTAATGAGTATTTTAAAAGGGAGTAATCCTTAGTTCTATAGGTGGGACGCCTTTCGAGATATCGCCATAAGGTGGACCAAGGGTGACTCTAGAATGTTTGTACGATATGGGTATCAAACGAAAGGTGTTACTGAGCATTTTAAGAGGGAGTGGGCATTAGGTCTATAGGTGGACGCCTTTTCGAGATATCGCCATTAGGGTGGGCCAGGGTGTGACTCTAGAATGTTTGTACGATATGGGGTATCAAACGAAAGGTGTTACTGAGCATTTTAAGAGGGAGTGGGCATTAGGTCTATAGGTGGACGCCTTTTCGAGATATCGCCATTAGGGTGGGCCAGGGGTGACTCTAGAATGTTTGTACGATATGGGTATCAAACGAAAGGTGTTACTGAGCATTTTAAGAGGGAGTGGGACATTAGGTCTATAGGTGGACGCCTTTCGAGATATCGCCATTAGGGTGGGCCAGGGGTGACTCTAGAATGTTTGTACGATATGGGTATCAAACGAAAGGTGTTACTGAGCATTTAAAGAGGGAGTGGGCATTAGGTCTATAGGTGGACGCCTTTTCGAGATATCGCCATTAGGGTGGACAGGGTGACTCTAGTATGGTTTTGTACGATATGGATATCAAATTAAAGGTATTAATGAGGGTTTTAAAAGCGAGTGGCCCCTTAGATGTATATGTGAAGGCGTTCTCGCGATATCGACCAAAATGTGGACCAGGTGATCCAGAAATACATCTGTCGGGTACTGCTAATTTATTTATATATGCAATACCACTAACAGTATTCCTGCCAAGGGTCCAAGGCTGTTGATTTCGCCTTGTAGAACTTTTTCATTTTCTTCTACTTAATATGGTAGGTGTCACACCCATTTTACAAAGTTTTTCCAAAGTTATATTTTGCGTCAATAAACCAATCAGTTACCATGTTCATCCCTTTTTTCGTATTTGGTATAGAAATTATGGCATTTTTTCATTTTTCGTTAATTTTCGATATCGATAAGTGGGATTAGCCTCTTCACGGTGCATGCCACAAGTCTCGTGATACTTTCTCGCAAAACTATATTCTTTCGGGGGTTGACACCCAGTGGTATGGTGGAAGCGCGTTGCCGGTCGACCCCAATCCAGATAGAGTGGGCGCACGTGTTACCCCGCGTCGTGGTCTGATTGGTAAACCCCAAGTCTAATGTTATTAGGGCTCTTGATCAGTCAGGTGCTTTTATCAGCTGATAATGGTTTCGAGGGGAAAATGAAACTGAAACTTCAGCTGAATGAAAAAAAAAGAAATGATGGAAATGGCCTCTCGGTAGACCCGTGAAGTTATGGACCTTCGAGACGTACTGATTCCAGTAGCGCGACCTCGAGATAAATGCATTGGACCTGGCTGACATGAAACAGGAAAAGAAAAAAAATTTGACCATGCTGATGCTGAACTGTTGCCCACAAATATGGACCCCGACGGAATTCGAGATACCCCTCACGGATGATTACATCAAATGCCTTTGCGTTAGAGGTAGGTTAGGTTCGGTTACATGCGTTATGACATACACACGATATATCTGTGCACCACGCTCTTCCCCACTGTTTGTATACCCAAGAATGGCTAGATTAAGTTGGCCAGTCTGAGAGCTGATTCAGATAACGTGTATGACATGTGGGCTAAGATATTAATCTAGTAATGAGATATATACGGATAGTTACACCATAATTGCCTCAGAAGTTATTCTAGTTCAATGATGGACGCTCTGAGCAGGGAATTTTAGGTTTAGTTATGGTACATGTACGGCGGTTGTGAATTGCTGCGAGTTCAGTGCGAGTGAATATGACAGACAACAAACTAGGTGCATACAAAAAGGCTTCATCAACGATGTCAGCCCTTGAGTCTTCCACACACGAGTACAAGACACGTTAACCGGTACACATTGAATTATTGTTCGTGACTCATAAATCATGATATTTTTGACAGAGAGTGTACGATTGCGTAAACTTTGTTGTGGTTACACGTGATACCACTATGCTAATGTGACCTAAGTACAAATCTGTCTTCTAGAAATGATCAGAACAGACAGATGTAATATAATGGCTCACAAAGGGTGTCCAAACAAATAATAACATACTAGAGGCGTTGCAGCCAACACGCCCATTGACGAGACTATTTACTGTTGTTTATTTTTACTAGGTTTGATTTGACGAAAATCATAGCATTATCACCAAGGAGTATAGATTTCCCCCCCCCCCCCCCCCTCCCATTTTCGCGCCTTAATCTTACACTCTTTAGGAGAACGCAGGAAAGGTGTAGTATAATTTTATTGCTTATCAAATTGCAGTTGCAAATCTATTAAAAATCTTATGATTTATTTGATAAAACATGAAGTATTGTGGCAGACTCTGTAACTGTTATCTATACCTATGCTTAATTTGTGACTAACATTATATGCTATCTTACTTCCCATTCAAATCATTATTGTGAGCATTAGTTTAGAGTAACATCTGTATCACTTGTGTCACTTATAATTTCAATCATATCAGTTGATTCTCAACTGAATGTCACGCAAAATACTAAAGCATATTGCATTCGAGAACCTTTAAGATTATCCATTACTCTGTTATTAAATCGCGCGGCGTGTGTTAGCCACGTTCTCCTAGTTGTTATCCATCAGACTCGCCTCTATACTCAACTTTTGTCTACTTCTGCTGTGTCTAAGACCTAACTATCTACGTTCACTTCACAGTTTCAAATTACAGAACTTATCTTGTCAGATCTATTTCAATGGATTAAGAATCTATGGATTGAGCAAAACATATTCTGATTATTTGTCAGCACACTGCAAATTAAAGATTTTTATTCGTGAGAATAAGATCACGTCCAGCGTGGTTCGGCTGGTCTAGTAGTCCGACAAATCGTTTGTTTTGATATAGTATATAAAAGTTTTTAAAGTGTTTCCAAACGTTGTTTATCGTTTGATATCCGTTAATATTAGAGGTTAAATATGATAAAAACTAGTACGTATTTTTTTTAACCCATTCGTTTTGGTTATCGACCGCTCCGTCCCGTTGTAGCCTACATATTGCGTTTTTTCTGATAAACTTACCGGCCAAAGGTTAAGCATCGGT
>JARSSU010032068.1:0-37569 GCA_029619165.1 Eurosta solidaginis | reverse complement strand
TACGAAATGGTTTTTCCACACTGGACTTGAAAAGCGGCTACTGGCAAGTTTAGGTGAAGGAGGAAGATAAAGAGAAAACAGCCTTCAGTGTCGGTGATGGTCTTTGGCAATTTACAGTGATGCCTTTTGGACTTTGTAATGCACCACCTACTTTTGAGACTCATGGACCAGGTACTGAAAGGACTACATTGGAAAACATGCTTGGTGTACCTGGACGACATCATCGTATTGGGCAAGAATTTTGATGAACATCTTAAGAACTTGGAGGAAGTTTTCCAGAGAATAGCTGGCGCTGGTCTGAAGTTAGTCCCAAAAAGTGTACGCTGTTTAAAAAGGAAGTAAATTATTTGGGCCACAAGGTAACGACAGAAGGTGTCTGTACAGCGGATGCAAAGATAGAGGCAGTAAAGGATTGGCCAAGACCACAGAATCTGCATGAATTGAGAAGTTTCCTTGGGCTGTGCACATATTACCGCCGATTTGTACCAAATTTTGCCAGCGTAGCCCATAGTCTCCACGAGCTAACAAGAAAAAATAAAGCTTTTAAATGGAAGAAGGAGCAAGAAGTAGCTTTCCAAACATTGAAAGAGCGGTTGTGCACTGCCCCAATGTTGGCATACCCGATTCCAGGAGCAACGTTTTATTCTAGATACAGATGCGAGCGGATATGCTATAGGAGGCGTTTTATCACAACTGGCCGATGGACAAGAGAAGGTAGTTGCATATTACAGCCGTTCAATTGGAAAACCAGAGAGGAACTATTGCGTTACACGGAGAGAGCTGTTGGCATTGGTAGAGTGCATTAAACATTTTCAGAAATACCTCTGCGGCCAGCGATTCCGTGTCCGGACAGATCACGCAGCGTTGAAATGGCTTCTGCAGTTCCGTAATCCGGAAGGTCAATTGGCACGGTGGATCGAGCGACTACAAAGCTATGACTTTTCCATTGAGCATCGAAAAGGTAGTACCCATGGAAATGCTGATGCAATGTCACGAAGACCATGTAGTCTGGAATGCAAGCACTGCTCAAAGGCCGAGGCTAAAGAAGGCATTATAGATGTCCGGCTAATGACTATAACGTGCACGGATGAATGGGACAAGGAACAACTAAGAAAGTGTCAGCTAGAAGATACAGATCTGCCACATGTTATGCAAGGGCTCGAACGAAACGAAAGACCAAGCAGAGAGGAGATTTCAGCAGAGAGTCCCATTGCGAAGTCATATTGGGCACAGTGGAACAGTTTAGAATTGATATCCGGTTGCTTGCATCGAGTATGGGAGAGTGAGGATGGTCAATGCAAGAAGAAACTGATAGTTGTTCCCAGGAAGAGGATTCCTGGCGTGCTCAGCGAGCTGCACAATGGTCCAAGTGGAGGTCATCTTGGAATTACGAGGACACTCGAGAAAATTAAGCAGAGATTCTATTGGGTTGGTTGCCGTCAGTCGGTCACCGAGTGAATTGCCAACTGCGAGGTATGCAACAGAGCGAAAGGGCCCAAAACCCGAAGTCATGGCGAGATGAAGCAGTATATTTCAGGTGCACCATTTGAAAGGATCGCCATGGATGTCGCAGGTCCATTTCCTACTAGCAACCGCGGAAACAAATACGTACTGGTGGTTATGGATTATTTCAGCAAATGGCCAGAGGTATACCCAATCCCAAACCAAGAAGCAGAAACAGTAGCAGAAGTGGTTAAAAACGAATGGGTTGCAAGGTATGGTGTACCAATGGAGTTACATTCTGACTAAGGCAGGAATTTTGAATCAGCTGTGTTCCAAGAAATGTGTAAGAAGTTGGACATTCGAAAAACACGGACAACTGCATTGCATGCTCAGTCCGATGGTATGGTGGAACATTGGAGGAGCATTTAAGGAAAGTAGTAGACAAGTACCATAAGGAGTGGGATACACACCTATCATTATTCTTAATGGCTTACCCATCGACAGTATATGAGACAACGGGCCAAACTCCCGCAAAGGTAATTTCTGGCAATGACCTTCGACTGCCAGCTGATTTGAAGTATGGGATAGATGCCGATCCGGTGTCATGGAAGAAGAGCTGAGAGAGATACACGATCTGGTAAGGCAACGATCAAAGATTATGAGTGACAAGATGAAAGCCAGATACGATAAAGCAATGAATTCGGAAGGGTTTCAGGAAGGAGATTTGGTGCTGTTATACAACCCACAACGAAAAAAAGGTTTGTCCCCGAAATTGCAGTGTAATTGGGAAGGCCCATACAAAGTTATAAAACGGACCACGAACCAAATGAAAGTGCCAAATGAATATGCAACGAGGAAACCAGACAGTATAAAAGGCAGCAACAGTAGAGGCGCGACAATCAGTGTGATTTAAGACGCTATCTGGCGAGCAATAGAAGTGTTATTGTGAAGTACTTTAATAAAGGCCATTTTGCATTATTGAATAGTGGAGTTATTTATTCAACAGTTTAGTGATTCGAACGTTAGCAGAAGGTTGCAAATAAGAGGAATTGCAGTAAATTCGTTACAGTATGTAATATTTGTTCCAAATATGAGCCAAATCGGATATCATAGGTCGCTTTCTATTCACGTATGTATTATGTGTTCCAAATATGGACCAAATCGGACCACAAATACGATTTTTTTGAAGATCTCGATCCTAGCGGCGATTTTTTTTCAAAGGCCGTTTTCTATTCATGTATGTATTATGTGTTCCAAATATGAGCCAGATCGGACCACAAATACGATTTTTTGAATATCTCGATCCTTGCGCCACCTAGCGACGATTTTTTCATATGTATCTTTCTGTTCTTGTATGTATTATGTGTTCCAAATATGAGCCAAATAGGACTACAAATACGATGGTTTTTGAATATTTCGATCCATGCGCCAAATATGAGCCAGATCGGACCACAGATATGATTTGTTTAATATCTCGATCCTTGTGCCACATAGCGACGATTTTTTTATATGTCTCTTTCTGTTCTTGTATGTATTATGTGTTCCAAATATGAGCCAAATCGGGCCACAAATACGATTGTTTTTGAATATTTCGATCCATGCGCCACCTATCGGAGTTTTTTTCTTATTATTGCATTGTCATCGGGTTCTGAACTATATTCCAAGTTTCAAGCTTGTACCTTATCGGGAAGTTCCTTAAATTTCAATTACAAAATTCGTGCCAGCCAACCTGTCAAGTCAAGCTAAATAAAACCGTTTAAAAAACTGTTGGTCTCAAGTCAGAAATATACTGTAAAAATTACAGCTTTTCAATCAATGTAACTGATTTTACTGTTAAAGAACTGATTTCATTGGTCATTCCAACAGCGAACAAGTGTCAATATTATGCAAATGCATCAGCTAACTTTAAAGAGAAACTTACGCTGACGGCGCTCACTACTTTGTTCTTACGACTATTGTGCCAAAGAAATCTCTGCCATATCAACATCCACTGATATTCTATTGTTGATGGAAATCTGTATTTTATATACAGCTTTCATTGGTATTCTTAAGGTGAAATTAATAACATTTCGCAACTAGACTCTCACACTTGATTTGTTTCCGGAACTTTAATTCATTCATAGATGACAACATACAATGGTTAATCGGGCCTGTTCGGGATTTCGATTCCGACCAATTAATTCGGAATGGAAATGGATTGGTGTTCTGAATATCGATTCGGACCAGACTTGGTCGATTTGAAAAGTTTTGCCTCTGAGCAGTCGGAATCGAAAGTAATCAGCCTATTAAGCAGAGATAATTGCATTATTTTTCCCACAAAAAAGTTATATTAAATTATTCATTTTATTTGGAATTTTTATAACAACTTTTTGCTGGACTATTTGTTTATTTAGTATACCAAATCTTAATTTGAAAATTTCTATCAAAAATTTTCCAAGCTAAACAAAGCGATTCTGGTCGAAAGGAAACCGACGTGTCCTCAATTTCGATATATCGATTTTTGCGATTTTTATGCAAAATGCACGTCTTCTTTTACTCTGCATTTCCGAAAAACATTGGTGCTGGCATTTTGTTCAAATTTTTGCTCAATTTTAATTTAACGAAAACCAAAATAAATAAAACCATCTGTTTCGCTTGATTATCGACTCGAAATGAAAACGATCCGAAAACGATCCGAAATCGACTGCGAATCGATTTGTTTCAATCGGAATTGAGAACACCAAAAAGAAATCGACTCGGAATCAGCCTCGTTTTACTTTTCAAAACGAGTCGGAATTCAGAACACGCCTGAATATACCCTATCATAGTGTCCAGAATCAAGACCTTCAGGTCTTTGAAATCGCACTGCTACAAGAGGTTTAATCTATTTAATTTATCAGAGGATGCCTATCCCATGTCGTATGTATCTATTATGTTATAAGGTTTAGGCTATATATATATAGTCAGTATATAATTGTTTCGTGATCTGAAATTTGTTATTCATTTAATCTCTCACACATTACCACTTTATTGTTGTATATACATACACGCAAGAAAAAAGGTTTACATTAAATTAAGAGAAAAAAACGCAAATCACCTACACATTTTTACTTTTTTAATGTTTGCAATACAACAATTAAAAAAAATACGAAAGAATACATTTCGAATTTCGAAAGATGATACTTATACTAACTTCGAATAAAGAGGACATCTCCAAAGAAGTGTTTTAAGTTTTATTTTTAATTTTTCGTGTTTCTGGTGGAATTTTGATCTAATTCAGTAGTGTCGTTTATCAATATTATAAGGTAACTTGGGAATAGTACATGAATCTTACCTGAACCTTTGTCATTGGTATAAATAGTACGTATTCATATTTTTGCGGCAAGAATGTTTTTAGAAGTTCAGCTTCTTTTCTCTGCAAAATTCAAAAATATAGTTAATAACAGTTCTAATATGTTAAAAATAAATACTAAATCTGTCTCTGTCCTTTCCCTCCTTTCCCGCTTCTTCTATCCCTTTCTTTCTATCTTCGTCTAACTATATCTCTTTCTCCTTTCCTCGTTTTTCTTCTCTCTAGTTTTTCTTATTCTTCTCCATCCCTTATTCCCAGAGCCAGTTCCAGTTTCAGTTTTTTCTTAAATATAATAAACTTTGTTTATTTACGTCACTATGCCGCTAGTAAATAAATGCCACACAACGACAACAGCAAAGCAAGCAAATAAAATAAGAAAACAGTCACACATACATGTAAACAGCAGCTAAGAGCGAAGACGGCATTACTTGCATATATGCACAGTAACAAAAAGCGCAGATGATATTGCTCACGCATATAAATGTACATATATAGCCAAATCCAATTTGAGATACAGAAACGAGAAATAAATAAACAGCTATTCGATACGGCTGTTTGCGAGAAGTCTAGACCCTGGGAGAAATAGAAATAGGCGAGGCAACTGAATGTATAAAACGAGCGTGAGCTGTTGAAATAAGTTTGATTTTAACACGCTATAAGTGGGGTACGCGAATACACTAAATTGTGAACATTCATTCCTATAGTAGTGCTGTTAATAAATAGCATTTTATATACAGAACATTTGCCATTCGACAGTTCAGTCATGCGAACGATAACAGAAGGCGCAGAGCTATCGACAATTTCTTGAGATGCGCTACAGTACAGGAACTCGTTGGTGCTGCTGTGAGCATGTTTCGGGATTGGTATACTAAAAGGTTGGAAAGAATAGGTTTCCAAGCTCCATCCACTTCTTAGTTTTCCTCGTGTGGGTTTTAATGTAATTCTTAGTATTTAGACATGCTAGTACTCTTTTGTGTTGGCTTTGTCACTTGTTGATAACGCTGTCGGAAAGGACAAAATTTTCGGTCGTTAACACTCCCCAAAACCTTCGGGGAACGCATTTATCGCAACATCAATAACGAAATTTTCGGTTTGTTATTTGGAAAGGCACAGCTTCTGACATTTCTCTTCTTGTATATTGTATTGCATAATATTTTTATTTTGAATATTATTTGTGGTGCTTCAGGAAAAGGCGAGATACCAAGCAAAAGAGTTATTTTTTTTTGCTGTTTTTATTAATTAATTTTCAATAAAAAGTTTTACGAACAAATCGTCACTTTCTAACTTAAAAAAAAACAAAGAGTTATGAATCTTACCTGTACAAATTTAGAAAGTTTTTTGTGTAAAACAAATGACCTCTGTTTCATGACTTGAATATCCCTTTTACTTGAATCCTTGTGTTGCCCATTCTTTATGGGATTTGCATAAAGATTAGCAAACTCTTTTTCGGTTCCCAGAAATAATGGTTTTATAAAGTTCACCATACTATAATCTGTAATAAGAAACAAATTATGTGTAAATTATTAATTGCATCGTGCATAGATTGCGTATAAATCTATAACAATAGTTTCGAATATAAGAAGTCTGTAAAAATCGATTTTGAATTGATTTGTTCTTTTTTATTTAATGGAATATACCTTAACCAGAGAAGCCCGAAGAGTTTCTTTAAATAAAATTCCCGCTAGATGGTAATTAGATCAAAGCATTCAGATGATTGGTTTTCGAAACATCTTATATATAACAAGTAAAGGTGTCTAAGTTCGGGTGTAACCGAACATTATATACTTAGCGTGAGCTTCAATTGTACATTTCAATTCAGATAAATTACTTTTCTACATGATACGTGGCCCCGCCCGTTAAAAAAATGTCTCCCCATTTCCTCTTACAATAAAACTTGATAAGTGAAATATCATTGATTCAAAACTATTTTTTGCTAAGTTATAGCTTATTATTCTAGTCTACGACCCTTTTAAACTTGTTTTATATCTAAGTTGCCGCGGTCTTTAACCGATCCCGTCCATTTTTACTAGAAATATTTTCTGCTATAAGGAAAATATCTGTACGCAATTTTATTACGATCCCTTAATTTTTTTTTCGAGTTACGGCTCCCGAAGCATAGAATATTGCTTAGTCATAAAATGGCCGGTGCCACGCCAATTTTTTAAAATTTGAAGTTTTTCCTATTTATTGTTATAAATGCACTTGGGAAATGAAATACCATTGATATAAAGCTCTTTTTTGCAAGGATATAGCTTATTTTATTCATCCACCCTTTTAAAAATATTTTATACAAAAGTGGGCGTGGTTATCATCCGATTTCGCTCATTTTCAGTACCAATCTATTCTGGGTCCAGATAAGCTCGTGTACCAAATTTAGTGAAGATATCTCAATATTTACTTAAGTTATCGTGTTAACGGACGGACGGACGGACATGGCTCAATCAAATTTTTTTTTCGATACTGATGATTTTGATATATGGAAGTCTATATCTATCTTGATTCCTTTATACCTGTACAACCAACCGTTATCCAATCAAAGTTAATATACTCTGTGTGCAAAGCACGCTTTTCTTTCTTTCATATGAGTTGCGTATACCTCACGCGATGGTTTGCACATGGGTTTGGTTGCGATCGTCGAACAGGGTCTCGAGATGAGTGCTTTAGTAGAGCGTAATTTTCATACCCCTGGGTGACTAGCGTATCGAGATATAGGCCAAAACGTAGACCCGGATAACCCTAGAATGTGTTTATAGAATAAGGATAACAAATGAAAGCTGTTGATGAGTGCTTTAGTACAGGGTAGTTTTCATACCCATTAGTGACTAGGATCTCGAGATATAAGCCAAAACGTTGATCAGGATGTGTTTTTACATTATGGGTATCAAATTGAAGCTGATGATGTGTGCTTTAGTTCAGAGTAAGTTTTATGCCGCTGGGTGACTAGGGTCTCGAGATATAGACCAAAACGTGGACCCGGATACCCCTAGAATGTGTGTATAATATGGATATAAAATGAAAGCGCATCAACCTAGCAAAACTGATAAATATGCATGCGAAGCCGAAATTAAGACATGAATTAATAATACCCACATACCTATTTACATACGTCCTATTCGATTTGCTGAAATTTGGTATATAAATTTGCCTATATTAGTATTTACGATCCTTTTTTCCAGGAAGTAGACCAGAGACTGGGGCTCGAAATGGGACAGGAACAAAATACATACCACCCTCTGGGACTGGCAATAAGGGATGAAGAAGAATGAGAAGAACTTGAGAGAAGATAAAGGAGAGAAGGAGTCTGAGAAAGAGATCGAATGAGACGAAGATAGAGATAGATGAAGCGAAAAGACGAAAGGTGGAGTGAATAAAAGGATTAGGAAAAAGTGATGAGGGGGGAGGGCAGAGTTAGACGGAAAAAGCTTATTAAAATGTATGCAGACAGATCAAATTTAGGACAGAACAACGTCTGCCGGGTCTGCTATTATATATATAAAAAGGATTATTTAGTTCCATGATATGAAGAAGCAAAATACAAAATTTTCCTTCGCAAAGATATGACCTTAGCTCTTTCAAGTTTGGTGGTTAGTTAACTAGTCACCTACCTTTTGCTTTTTATATTAAATTTCACTTTATTATAGAAATTTAGTTGCATCGATACAAAGAAAAGATCTATGGTTCATAAAGTAAAAAAAATTGCAAACTTTTCTTTAATTCTTAAGCAATTATAAATTTGAAATAATTGTTATTGTTTCCTTATCGACATCCAACGATAATATTAAATCAATAATCTTGCAGGTGCATTCAGTAGTTTCTGAAGATGACCTCAGAATGAAGTCAAAATATCGATATTTAAAACCGGCAATGTATGTTTGCACAAAAATTTTGTTTGTGGTTTTGTTTTTGTTGTTGTTGTAGCAATGCTCGCCCCACCTAATAGCCGCGACCGATCACAAATTGTCATCAATATCCTCTAACGGGAGTCCAAGGAAACTTGCCGTTTCAACAGGGGTGGACCATAAGGAAAGGGGTGTTAGAGGCGTTGGTTCCACATTACAATTAAAGAGATGGTTGGTGTCATGTGGGGACACATTGCAAGCGGGGCATACATTTTGTATGTCGGGGTTGATTCTGGATAGGTAAAAGTTTAACCTGTTACAGTATCCAGAACGAAGTTGAGCAAGAGTGAAACGCGTTTCCCTGGGGAGTATGCGTTCCTCTTCCGCGAGTTCTGGATATTTTTCTTCAAGTACTGGATTCACCGGGCAATTCCCGACATAAAGGTCCGACGCCTGTCTATGGAGTTCACCAAGGACCTGCTTGTGTTTTTTTCGCTTCATACGGCAGTGTTCTCAGGTGCCGTATTTCCTCAAAATGCTTACGGAGATGACTCCTTAGGCCCCTAGGCGGTGCTAGTTCGTCAATCAGATGTCTGTTGGGATGCCCAGGTTTCTGGGTATTCAACAGAAACTGTTTGGTCAGCATCTCATTTCTCTCCCTGATGGGGAGTATTTGTGGTTTTCTTTTCATATATTTGGTTTGTCCTATAGCTATATTATTTGTTTAATAATATTAATAATACAAAAGACAATTTGCGAAAATATTTTACGTATAAAAGGGTGGCTGAAAGTGTTAGTGAATTTTAATTTCGAAATTTTAGCAATGTTTGTATAATTTAATCTATGTCATTGTTAACTTATATTGATTTAGATAAATAATAATAATATGTGATCAATAACAGATTACAAACATGAAGTATTAGAAAAACTACTGTATCTGTATGATCACTGTTTTGTAAAGAAATAATATAACCTAAGAAATTTCTTTGAAAGAAAATTCAGAATAAAATTTGCGACGATCACGGCAAGATCGCATTTTTCAATTTAAATATAATTTTAAACAAACAAATTTTTAATTTATATAATGCACACTTACACTCCTTTAAATTATTTTGTATTGGTGTGCCAGTCAAAACTATACGTTTGTGAGTTTTAATTTGCGACACTGCCAGACTTATTGCTGATTTACTATTTTTAATAATATGACCTTCATCACATACCACTAAGTCAGCACCTGAAATCAACAAAATGTTGGAAAAATTAATATATGTAAACAAAGTACAAAATTGATTTGAAGACTAAAAATCACCTGGAGTTAGCAAATATTTATCCACATCATTACGTATACTATCCAGTCGTGATTGAGCAATGCCACGATTTTTATACGAATGATATAAAACCAATGTACGAAAAGCTTCATAACCGATTAGCAGGATTCCTGCTTTAGTTATTGTTGATGCCGACCAATCCTTTAGAATTTGTATCTTATCGTTGACGTCTCTGCAAGAAAAAGTATCTTAATTTCGCAGCTTGCGATTATGACAAAATCAACGCTTTTTTAATGGATTACGACTGGGATATTCTATCATCCTGCCCTGACGCTTCTAGTTGCTATCATACTTTTAAAACTTTAATGTCCGACTTTGTTTTAAAAAATATTCCGACTGTAAAGAAAAGGCCTTACAAACTTCCGTGGTATAACATTAACTTGAAAAAGTTAAAGAACTTAAGAAATGAATTCTTGAAGGAATTTAAATCATCTGATAATCAAACCTATTTTATCAAATATCAACAATACTCCAAAGATTTCAATTGTTTAGATAAATTTTTGTACAGAAACTATATTCTTGGAATGAAGGAGAATATTAAATCAAATCCAAAAGCCTTCTGGCAGTTTATTAAGTCTAAAAAGTTGAACTCTTTTATACCTTCGGCTGTATTTTACGATAAGCAGTTTGTTAGCACCCCATTTAAGGTGGCCAATTTGTTTGCAGATTTTTTCAGTTCAAATTTTGTTGTTCACGATGACAATCCGCCTAGCTTGAACTATAACTGCAAATCTACTTTCAGTTTTGGTTCTCTTAGCCTCCCTTCTAAAGATGTATGGCATTAATAAACTTAAACCATCTGCGAAAACGGACTCTGATGGACTTTCAGTTCTACTATTAAAGAATTGTCCTGCTTTAGTTGTGCCTTTAAAACTAATTTTCAATTTGTCATTGTCAACTGGAGTTTTTGTTGATTGGAAATTTACTTCTATTAGTCCTATTCTCAAAGGAGGCTGTAAGAACGATGTCTGTTTTCAATTCAAAGCTTTCTATGGTTTCGAAACTTTTTGAAACTATCGTTAAGGATAAAATGTACTTTGTATGCAAGTCTGATTTTGCCAAACCAGCTTGGCTTTGTCTCAAACCGATCTACGGTTTCGAATCTTGCATTATTCAGTGAGTATTGTATTGCATCTTTCTCTTCGGGACTTCAAGTTGACTGCGTTTACACTGATTTCTCAAAAGCTTTCGATAAAGTTTCGCATTCCTTATTGATCTATAAGCTATCTCGTTTAGGATTTCATTCGGTTTTTTTTGAAATGGATCCAGTCTAATTTATGTAACAGAAATTGTGTGGTAACAGTTGACGGCACTTCTTCTGAACCATTCTTCGCCTGTTCTGGGGTTCCTCAAGGAAGTATACTAGCCCCGTTACTGTTTGTTTTATTGATTAATGATATAAGCAGCTGCTTCAATTTTGCTGAGTTCTTACTCTATGTCGGTGATTTAATCGTATTTTCGAAAAACTGCAAAACCGGATGATGCTGTTAAGATATTGATAGCTTAGAAGTATGGAGCTTTAATTCTCGGCTTTCTTAAATATCAAAAAGTGTTTTAAAGTCACTTATGCGAAAACTCGTTATATCTTGCCGACATCTTATCACATTTCCCATTCACTATTACAAAGTTTGGATGAAATTGAAGATCTTGGTGTATTTTTTTCTAGTAATTTCTCTTTCAATAGACATATTAGTCACATTATTTCGAAAGCTTACTCGCTATTTGGATTTGTTAGGCGCAATAGTTCAAATTTTTGTGACCCTTGTATTCTCAAGTTTTTATACACGGCGTCTGTTCGTTCTGATTTGGAATACGCTGCTTTTATATGGAGGCCAAGTCACAGAAACTACGTTAACAGGATTGAACGGGCCCAAAAGGTTTTTCTTAACTATGCTTTACATTCTTTGAATTTTGATGAACCAATTCCATCTTAAAAAACTCGCCTGCTTTTGATAAATTTAAAAACTTTGGAAGCCAGACGAACGGTTCTCTCGATTTCTTTTGTTCATAATATTGTCAGTGGCGACATTGACTGCTCTTTTCTTTTGGAGAAAATTTATTTTAACATACCTCAGCGTAATCTTCGTAGCTGTCTACCTTTTTATGGCGTTAATGGTAGAACTGATTATTCGCGTAGTGCTCCTCTTGTGCGAGCTCTGATTTTAATTTAATTTAATCTCGAGTTCTATCCAATTTGATTTTTCATTTTGGAAAAGTGTTTTTTCTAAGATTCTAAAAACTATATTCTAGGTTTTTAGTCTTATTTTTTATTTTTCATTGTTAATTGTTATTAGTCTGTAAGAAGCTTTTGTTCATAGACTAACTAAATAAATAAAGAAATAAATAAAATAGGTATTTCAAATT
This sequence comes from Eurosta solidaginis, assembly GCA_029619165.1. Lineage (NCBI taxonomy): Eukaryota > Metazoa > Arthropoda > Insecta > Diptera > Tephritidae > Eurosta > Eurosta solidaginis. The sequence continues at coordinate 25,264 of JARSSU010032068.1, read as the reverse complement.
TTTTGATTAATATTCCTAAGTCAAAGGTTTAAAACTACTCAGTACTTACGACGTATCATTAAATGTGTAGTACTTTGGTTTTAGCGGACCCAGCCAACGTTCAATTTCATCTGCCCAATTCATAACCGTACTCTTGGGACACAACACAAGTACTTTAGCTGTTTTTAATTCCTTGTAAGAAATAACTGTGTGCAGTAGCGCAATAAGCTGGAATTAAAATAATGTTGATTGTAACAAATGAAACAAACAAATTAGAATAGTAAATGAACTAAGTAGAAACACAAGTATATTAACGCCATTTTCAACAGATAAGCTATTAATTTAAGTTATTAAGATAGCTATTAGATTGTAGTATACACTCATTCATGAGTATCTCCTTACGTATGTCAATTAAAAACTAGTCGATTTTCTTTTTTACCTGTAACGTTTTGCCAAGACCCATGCAATGCGCCAAAATACAACCTGAACCAGAACTTTTTTTAAGAGCCTCGATTCCGCCATAACAAGAATCATACATAAATCGTACACCTTCACGTTGATGTTGTTTTAAATGCTTAACAATATCTGGATGTACTTTTATAAATGTTTTAGTTTCATCATTGTAATCAAGTATTAAATTACATTCATCGTGTACATCTGGTCGCTCTTTTAATAATTTAGCGAGCGTTTTATGTTTCTTCTCTAAACGACGTATGCGTTCCGATTCGTTACGTTGTGCCTCACGTGTAACGGTTGCCAATTGTTCGGGTCGTAGCATTGGTTTAATACGTGATTTGGTTTCCTCTACTGCTTCAACATCCGAAGAGGACTCGCTTTCCGAACTTAAACTTATCGATTCACAAAGTCGATTCAATTTCTTTCTCTTCTCGACTACAGAAAGCATTTTCTCCAAAGATTTCGGTTTCGTGTGCTTGCTGTTTGTTGTTCCCACCATATCATCTAGCATTTCACAATCAGAGTTCTCTGATGAATTTGACTTATTTTTGTCTGTTAGATTATTTTTAAAATCTGATGTATCATTCATTATAGATTTTTCAGAATCAAATTTGTCACTATGTTTTTCGCTTTCCTCCTCATCATCGCTTTCATTCACATTGAACTTTTTTAAAAACCTATCCACTAATGGTGAATTACTTTCTTCGCTGCTAGATAAAATTTCTTCAATATTGTCACTGACATCCGATTCTGTCACATCGCTATTCGAATCGCTGAGCAATTCCTTTTTCACATTTTCATTGCAACGTTTTAAAAATTGCGTTTCTGTTATCTCTTCTTCACTCTAAAAAATAGAAGACAAAATTAAATACATTTTAAACAGTTTTGGTAAGCAAAGGGAGAAAGAAAATTATAGGCATAGTTTGAAGAGTGAGGAGTGCAACAAATATATGTATCGAAAAGAGGGAGGTAGAGAAAGAGTGAAATAGGAAGTGTAAGAAAAGAGCAGTAGATAGAGAGCAAGGGAGGAAATGGGGTCACATTCTTCTTATGTCCCCAGAACACCATCTGCATAATGAGGCGAGAATACTCCCCATCAGGGAGAGATGCTGACCAAACAGTTTCTGTTGAATACCCAGAAACCTGGGCATCCCAACAGACATCTGATTGACGAACCAGCACAGCCTAGGGGCCTAAGGAGTCATCTCCGTAAGCATTTTGAGGAAATACGGCACCTGAGAACACAGCCGTATGAAGCGAAAAAACACAAGCAGGTCCTTGGTGAACTCCATAGACAGGCGTCGGACCTTTATGTCGGGAATTGCCCGGTGAATCCAGTACTTGAAGAAAAATATCCAGAACTCACGGAAGAGGAACGCATACTCCCCAGGGAAACGCGTGTCACTCTTGCTCAACTTCGTTCTGGATACTGTAACAGGTTAAACTCTTACCTATCCAGAATCAACCCCGACATACAAAATGTATGCCCCGCGTGCAATGTGTCCCCACATGACACCAACCATCTCTTTAATTGTAATGTGGAACCAACGCCTCTAACACCCCTTTCCTTATGGTCCACCCCTGTTGAAACGGCAAGTTTCCTTGGACTCCCGTTAGAGGATATTGATGACAATTTGTGATCGGTCGCGGCTATTAGGTGGGGCGAGCATTGCTACAACAACAACAACAGCAAGGGAGGAAGAAGATAGAACGAGATAGAGGAAGCAGAAAGAGTGTGATGGAGAAAGATGAGAGTGTGTGAGGGAGAATTAAGAGAGAGAGAGAAGCAAGACATATAGAGGAAGAGTAAAGACAGGGCTCTTTCTCCTCTGCAAGACAGATAGAGGAAGAGAAGAGGGAGAGGAAGAAGAGTGGCAGAAAAAAAAACTGGAAAGTTAAGATAGAAATATTCAAGAGGATGCCAGCGCATTTCATAGCTTCTCTTATCCAATTTTCAAGCTCAACTCCTCGTTGCGAATCTTGTTTCTTTAGCAGCCGAGGCTCTGGCGACACCATATTCCTCATGGAACTAAACGGGTAGGGGCGGGTTGACCTAGAGATTCAACGTAGTCATATTTCCGAGTTCCTTGGAAACGGCTTGAACAATTTTCATAAAATTTTGTGAGCATATTGAATAGGTATGTATCAGAATCTTATGTTATCTTTTTTCCATATCCTAAACGGTTAGAGTAATCCACCCATGATTTTTTTTTGACACAATTTTTTGTTTTTGTTTGAAACAGTTTCAAAAATCCATACAATTCTTATGGAGCGTGGGAGTAGGAATGTGGGTTGGAGAGGGATTTGGACTGAAAATAAGGGATAGAGAAGAATAAAAAGAACTAGAGATAAAGAAACGATTGAAAGAGAAAGAGACTGAGAAAGAGATAAAGCTAGATGAAGATAGAGAAAAGAAGGAATGGAAAAGGTGAAGAGGTAGAAAGAGAAAGAGGAGTGAATGATAGGATAAAGAAAAGCGGGAGAGAGGGGGAGAGTTAGAGGTAAACACTAAAAGTTGTGCAGCTAGACAAAAGCAGAACAACGTCTGCCGGATCTGCTGTTGTTGTTGTTGTTGTAGCGAAAGGTTACCCCCGAAGGGTGTGGGTACGACACCCGGATACGACAGGCATACCTACCACGGGTATATTCTGATCCCCTAACCCGCTGGGGTGCCGGATCTGCTAGCAAGTATGTATGTTTTGATGAGTTTTAGCTGTGACTACACTAGTTACTGCATTAAACTCTAATTTAGAAATTTGAGGTGTTATAAAAGAGATGCGGGATGGATCGCTTTAAATTTCTAATTTTTCGTAGAAAACTGTGCAAAGTATTTAACATTTCTGTGAACTTAAAACAGACGAAAGGGTGTTCGACTGAGTAATACTTGGTACCAACATAATAGATATCACACTTACTTCGCTTACACTCGGATCCGAAAATATTTCTGCTTGGATATCATCATCTGCAAACAAATCTATTACATCTTTATTTTTAATATTTGCAGATTTTGCTTTGGCTCTTTCATTTGTTGATTTTCCATGTCCAAGTTTAGTGCGTTTAATCAAACCATTGAGATTAATTAAACTAGAAGAAAATTATAATAAAAAAAATTCCATTATGAGTGAAAAAAATTAAATCAAATTTATTTGGCTGCTCACCGTTCAATTTCTTTGTCGCCAGTGTTTGGTGGTGAATTCTTATTATTGCTAACAGTTTTAACAGACGTATTTTCTTTGTCGCTTTCATTTTCAGAAGCCTTGGGCACAGTACTGGTATTAACAACAGTATTGCTACTGCTTTTCTTACGATGCCACGTATCCTCTAAATCGCTTTCCATACCATCATCATCATCACCATCATCATCATCACTTAAACTATCGTTTTTATTTATTTTTCTTACATGGGAAAATGTTTCATTACAATATGTTTCAGTTTCAAATACTTCAGACTGTGTATAGTCAACTAAAGCAACACCATCATCATAATCCGCCGCTATACACTCTTTCTTATTAGTTTCAGAGTTAACAAGTTGTGTTGACGACGGTGAATTGAGCCGTGAATTCGTGTGCGAAATTTTTATTCTTAGCGGACGTGTCGTTATTTGCGATTTAATTGAATTATCAGTTGAACTATAGTCACCGTCAGATGAGCTATTTGTTTCTGTGGGATTTATTAGACATTTTTTATTGATTGGTTTAGTTTACGTATTTTACGTTTAGATAAACGTTCATCGGTTTGTATAGATTTCTCTTCACAATGAAATGCCGTAGCTGATCTAACGATTTTCTTAAATATCTCAAATTTTTCTTGCATATATTTTTGTAGTTTACTCTCAATAGTTGTAGTGGACGTGGTGAACATCTCACAGTCGTCCCGCAATGATTTTGCAAATGATTTGAGCGTATGCAAATGATTAATAACAGTTAATTTTTCATTACAATTAAGTTCGAATGCATCATCAAAGGTCGTATGTTCTAACGGTTCCGAACAATATTCGGGAGGTGAAGGAACCGATGATATATTCATTGCTTTGAATTCATTAATATCAGAAGTATTATTATTCTCTGCTACAACCAACTGAGTGTCAGCTATGGAAGTCATTTTGTCCGTTAAAGTTTCGTTATCTGTTTTTTCTTTATATGTGTTTTTGTCTCTAGGAACTTCTTCTGTTGAAATGATATCATCGCATTCTTCTTCCCGGCTGACCTCCATTGCCAATTGACTCAACTCTTCATTAAAAACTGCTATTTTTGCTATTCTTTTTTATCTCCAAGAACTTCATTCTCCAAATTTCGGCATCGTTTTCTATTTCTGTATCACCTTCGCTGTTTCCTTTTGTTACAATTGGTGGTATTTTTGAAACGTCTTCTTCATCGTTTGCAGCAAAAGATGCTTGTTCTAGTGTATACTCATCATTACAACCTGCTTGTTCTACAAGTTCTGTTGTTGTATCACGCTCTGGTTGTATATTTTGTTCAGTTTCATTTTCTGCTACTAAATTGGCAAGTTCAATGATTCTGTTGCAGCTGTCATTAACAATTACATTTTCGGACAGAATAACATTTATGCTGTCTGTTGCAGATATCATGCTATGCTCCAATGGTTCCGAACAATTTGCTTGCGGCGATGCACATAATGCAACACTAACTGTTTTATATACGATATCTTCTTGAAAACTAAATTCGCTTTCATAATCTGTTTCACCGTCAGTTCTTCGAACGGCTTCTTTTGTTTCTTTCACATCAGTTTCGTTCCTGACTTCTTCAGCAGTTATGTTAATCCCACGCTCAATTGCGTTTGTTGCTAAACTCTTCAAATCATATCAAAAACCGCCTTTTTCGTTGATTTTTCATCAGCAAAAATTTCTAGTATCCCTGCAGTGTCCTTCGAACTTTCATCAATCGTATCCAACTGACTTTTATCATCTAAACCAAACATCTGTATACTTTCCAAAGTCTTTTCTACAAAGTCGGTAACTACCTTCATAGATACGGCAGATCCTTTGCTGCTCAGAATGTGCTCGACTAATTGTTTTTGCAAATTTTCTACTTTTTTAGTTTTTTCTTGTGATATATAATTATGATCACTCATTATGTGGGATATATCACGATCATCATCATTATTAAAAATGCATTCTTCATTTGAAGCATTAGAGTTATCCATATTCTGATTTAATAGCGTATTATCTAATAAATCAATTGGAACATCCTCATTCTCATTTTCTTCATACATGCCATCTGAGGGTCTATTTCTATTTGCGTTAAACCGGTATGCAGGGGTATATCTTTATTAAATTCGTCTTCAATGTAATAATCATTTCCGATCTGCTCTTCAATAACTTGTTCTGATTCACAAGTAAATTCTAGTTTAACATCGATATGCTCATTCATTATACTGTGGTTTGTGTCTCTGGTTTCACTCTCCTCGATTTTAAGTACTTCCTCCGGTCGAGGCTTCTCCGCCGGCTGAGCCACTACTCCCTCCTGAGCTTCAACTTCCGCCTGAGTCACTACTTTCGCCTGAGCTTCAACTTCTGCCTGAGCCAATACTTCCGCCTGAGCTTCAACTTCCAGCTGAGCGTCTACCTCAACCTGAGGCTCTTCTTCCACGTGAGCCTCATCCATCGGCTGTTCTTTTTCAACTGAGGTTCTTGCTGCAGCTCAGGTTTAAATTCTGGTTGAGAGTCATCGGTAGGATTAGGTTCAAATTCCAAGCCTATATCTGAGGATGGGGGTGGTGACAAAACTTTTTCTATTTTATGCCCCATTCTTTAACAAATTCACTTTTAATTTCTATTGTTGCGTCCTGTGAAAAAACGCTTGTTGGTTCATCTGCAACTGTTGCAGCAATTAATTTATCTAAAGCATTTTCTAAGCTACGACATGTGCCACCATCACCACCACTTTCATTATCATTATGTGCAGATATATTCAGATCATTTTCTGTTGTATCCATTTGATCATCATCTTTCAAAATTTGATCCATTTGTTTTTGTTCTTCATCAGCAGCTGCAAGAGTATCATGTTCATGCTGCGTATGTCCACCATCTTCAATTTCTTTACTAGTATTAACATCGATTTTGGGGGAATTGTTGCTGCTGTTGCCACTGTTATAATCTTGATATATTTTTTCCAACGCAGAATCATGCCCAAGATTAGGACAATTTCTCAAATTTTCTTCAACTTCTTCTTGACTAAGAAAATTATCTTCATCAAAGCTTAAAAGTGTACATAAAGTTTCCGAAACTTCCTGATCGATATCTCTCGCCAGCGCCATTGCTTTTTATTTACTTTTATATACTCAACGCCTGAAAAGCAAATGTACAAAGCGTTAAATACTTACTTTTATTTTGCATAATGTTATAGCTATTTACCGAATATGAACTTTCGCCCTATATATTCATTATGATCTTTTTTCCAAAGGAATTTTTTGAGCAAAAAGTACAACAAAGCAAATATTTTCTGCAAATAAAAATTTTCCGAGACAAATGTTTTTCCAGTTTTTCACCAAATGATGTTTATGATTGCTTCTCACTTGGCATAGGGGACAATTGGAAAAGAGCTCGTACAGGGTGAACAATATTCAAAACTTTGAGTTTTTTTTACTAAAGGCAGCATTACATAAGCGCTTTGGCAAAGAGGATAGATATATCTATCCTCTTTGTTACCACACTAAAATATTTCACGTGATAGCGACGCTTATTATCAATAAAGTTTATAGAGCTAACTTCAAACATTTTAAAGCGACAAAATATATTCTTAAAATGATAAAAAAAATGTATGCCTTTTATTTTTTTTGTAAAGCTAATGCTTAGGTAGGTTTTAGCAGCTAAAGCCATAACCATGTCATGGCCAACCAATTGGTTTTTGGTCTTTCGCCATATCCATAACCTAAAAATATTTGAGTTGGAGAATTTATTAACTTTTTGTAGATTTTATTTATTGTTTTGGATACGTTTTGAATAAGAGACTTATTGTTTGTGGAATATGTTTGTAATTTTTTGGTTAAGGCACTGATAACTGATGCCAATTTGGTATGGATAAGTAAAAACGTGCTTATGACTATGGCGTTAGGGTTAAAGAAGTTTAATTTGCCCTTTATATGTCCCAAATCCCACCTTGTTCCATTATCAAAATATTTACGAGAAGAAATGCAATCCTGTGTCAGCTGTACAGCTGTTGAGCATGACATTCGAAATGTCAAACACCTGTGTGCTGATTACTTGTGTTATCTGTAATTTATTGCTGTACTAGTGGGTGGAAAGGAAAAGCGGTTGTAAGTGCAATAAAGTTTTTGGTCAAGAAGAGCTTTTTTATTCCAGTTTGCAGTGCGTACATTTATTTATTGGCACGTTAAACCAACAACAGTCGACTGTGTTCCAGCGCCGCGTAGACAACGTCAACATTCGCGAACATCACAAAAGTTCGTGCTATTTTTAACTAATTTTGTAGTGTTTCTCAGATAGTGAAATGAATAATGCATATTTCTGACCAAAAGCTGGAATATTTCTAGTGCTAGTATTTTTAATCGAAAAGCAAAACCTCAATATAGATTCTATGTAGATGGGCTGTTTGGCGAAGCATGCCTACGTGACGTCATTTGTGCACTAACCAACCGCGGCGTGAAACGGATTTTTTGAAGTAGCGAGAGAATGGTGTAAATTTAAGTATATATGTATGTCTAAATAAAATTGTTTCATATAGAGCGCGAAAAAGTTTGATATTTATACCTATTAGAGTTTTGTTAATTCTTCCATAAAATATAGTGAAAAAAATATATATAAAAAGAAATGCAGGTTGAAAAATTTTTACTTGGGCGCTGTCCTCGGACTTGTATGCGTTCTTTTCAAACACGTCAAACATATACAAATCAAAACCAACAAATACGATTCTTATCACAATTAGAATGCAAACAATATACCAGCGGCATCGCACTAGCCATCAGCTCATTAAATGCTGAATACACTGCCGTCGCTGTTAACAAAGCCAATGTTTTTGGTCAGCAGCGATATCAAAATTATCACTTTCCTCGTCTGCTCTATGACACAGTGGGAAATCGTCAAGTAACTTCCGTCAACCGCGTACTAATATTTGTACACAATCTGCTATGACGACATTGCGTGGTAAATATCCCACTGATACCATACATGAGCCACTTTGCTCGGAGCGCGCACGTGAATTAGTTTACAATTTAAAAGATTCAGAGAGAGAAGCCATTAAGCAAGCACTATTAAGATATGATGCCGACCTACAGAAGGCGGGTTTTGAAGGTAAGTTAACACGAGTGTATAAATAGATGCTTGTATGTATAAAAAGCAAGTAGCCCACCTATAAAGTTTAAATAGGGCACATTTTTCGTTCATTTTCAACTCAAGTTTATACTAAATATCGACACGTTACATTTTTTTTGGAGTCGAAGTGTTGTTTCCATAAGAGCTTGGTGTCAAACATGATCCCCAAGTATTTCACTGCGGTTCCATATTCTAGTTCCACGCCATCTATTGTTATTGCTCTCAGGGCTGGTAGGACCCTTCTTCTGGTGAAGGGGATGATGGTTGTCTTAGATGGGTTGATGTTAAGACCCACATTGGCGCACCATTCCCTTGTAATGTTCAATGCTCTTTGTATTATGTCACAGAGCGTACTCTCGAATTTACCCCTTGCAATTATGACGATGTCGTCAGCATATCCTTGGCATCTTATGCCACTGTCTGATAGCTTTTGCAGGAGTTCATCCACTACTAGGCTCCACAAAAGGGGTGACAGGACACCTCCCTGGGGGCACCCTCTCGTGGTAATAACCTTAACTGCGCTGCTGCCTACTTGAGCTTCAGCGATTCTTGTACGGAGTAGATTGTCAATCCATCTCTGGATAGGCAACTGAACTCCTCTTCTCTGCAGTGCTATGTTTACGCTTTCGTGAGATGTGTTGTCAAAGGCACCCTCGATATCAAGGAAAGCGCAAAGCACTGTTTCCCCTGTTTCGAACGCCCTCTGTATTTCAGATGTTAACTGGTACAGAGCTGTGTCCGTGGACCTACCCGCTCTGTAGGCATGCTGGCTATAATGTAGGGGCCAGCTCTTGAGGGCGTTCGACCTGATTTCTTGGTCTATTATCTTTTCCATTGCCTTCAAGACAAAGGAGGTTAGACTTATTGGTCTGAAGGACTTTGCTTGTGAATAGTCCTTTTTTACCTACTTTTGGTATGAATACTACTCTTGCTCTTCTCCACATCATGGGTATATATCCCAGTGCCAGGCTATCTCTCATGATCCTGGCGAGATGTGGGATGATCTGTGTCCCTTGCTGCATTAGCGCCGGGTAGATGCCATCCACCCCCGGAGATTTGTATTTCTCAAAAGATTCCACTGCCCATCTGACTCTGGCCTCACAAAAGAGGGAGTTTGCTAGTTGCCAGTCTGATGGGGTTGGTCTAACTCTGGGGAACACAGGTTCCGGTACTTGCGGGGAGGCCTCAGGAAAATGCGCTTGCAGCAAGGCCTTTGCTCGCTCTTCCACCGTTTCGGTATAGGTACCGTCTGGGAGCCTGATTGCTAGGTTTGTCTGTCTCTGCTCTTTGGCTAGGGCCTTGTGTAGCCTTGCCGCTGCAGGCGTGCTGGAAATTCCCTCACAGAAATTCCTAAAACTTTCCCTTTTTGCTTTTCTTATCTCCTTATTGTACTTAGTTAGATTTTGGGTGTATTCCTCCCAGTTGCCGGTTCTCCTTGCCTCGTTAAAGAGTTTCCTGACTTTCCTCCTTAGCAACGTCAGGTCATAAGACCACCAGGGGGTTGCCTTCTTACCCTTAATCAAGGAGACCCGGCAACTGGAGTTATAGGCATCTATCATTATTTGATTTGCCCTTTCCACCCTGCTCTCTAACTCGGTACAATTGGTACTTCTGCCTTTACTCTTAAGGCTATCTATGTTAGCTTCTATAATACTTTTGTAGCTGTCCCAGTCTGTTTTCCTGGGATTTCTTCTAGGGTTGGTTTGCCCCGACATAGCGCCCAGCTCAAACCTTATGATTCTATGGTCCGAAAGGGAGGGTTCTTCTGAGACCCTCCATCTCGAGATCATATTCTCAGTTAGGTTGTTGCCGAGCGTTATATCAAGGACTTCTGCCCTAGCTCTCGTAACAAACGTCGGTTTACTCCCGACGTTGTATATGCTTAAATCATTGCTGGCTATATATTCTAGCAAACACTCACCCCTTTGGTTGGTATCACTGCTGCCCCATTCCGTATTGTGGGAGTTAGCATCGCTTCCTATGATTAGAGGAAGTTTCGCTCTTCTGCAGTGAGCTACCAGCTTCTGTACGTTATCTGGGGGGACCATGTTGTCGTCCCCCGGGAAGTAGGCTGCGGCTAGCACAATGCTGGAGTCTTCACCATTGACTTCCGCATCTATTTGTACCGCCACCAGATCTCGACTTAAAAACTCTGTAATGCAAAAATAGTTAATATCTGCTTTAAGCATTACACATGCTCTAGGTCTCTGCTGGGAGAGATCCCAAATTACTCTACTGTTACTTACATTAAGGCCCCTCACCTGTCCCTTGTATGCCCAAGGTTCCTGTATGAGGGCTATGCCCAGATCATCCGAGGCAAACCTCCTCGCCAGTACAGCCGAAGCTGCAATGGCGTGGTGGAGGTTGATCTGGGCTATCTGTATGCTTAAGCCGGTCATTTTGGCCCGGCCGGCCTCATCGGGTCGTCGTAATCCGACAGCCCGCTTTCGCTGTCATCCCGCTTGTCCAGTGCCAGCTCTTGGAGGTCCAAGCCCTCAATGAGCTCCTGTGTGGTGGGTATTTGTTGTTCCGTTTGTTCCGCGACCTCATCGCTATTACTCGCTGCGGTAGGAGAGTTTGTAGTCACACGAGCCTTGATGGTGTCGGTGCTCGCATCTGACATGTCCTCGTCCGACATCTTGTCTATGTCGGCGTCCTCGACCGCCTATCACCTGGACTAGAACAAGAACACAATTTACAGGACATACTACTTTTTACATATTTAGGTGATTAAATTTAGGTGATTAAATTTTGAATTTCCCCGACATATCTTGATAAACTTTTACTTTTCATTGAAGATCTTATTTTTTGCACATCACACACTTTTTCATTCATGAAGTTCAGAAAAAATATATTAAAATTCTATTCTTCAAGACAAGAAATAATGTATACATATACTGCTCCTAACACAAGATGTCCCCAACCATTTCTCCACCATCGGCTTCCCAGAAAATACAAATTATACCATTAGACAATACAAAGGTTGTGAACTATTTGAACCCCAGGTAAGTGAAACTCTCTTGACATATGTACCTGGATATGGCTTCAACATCCCGTGCCGTATCGTATTTTAAGATGTTGACGATCAAAGCTGATGCTGGATGTTGTAGTCGCAGGTGTATATTGGTCTAGTTTGTTTGCGAATTAACTTTTGTTCAATAGCTCACTTCCGCATGCGTTCTTCCCCTGATGAAATAAGATTACTATGTAGTATATTATTTTGTATGGGATATGAAGAATAAATGTATGATAATCGCATTCCAAAAATTATTCAAAAATCTCAACCAAAATGATTGAAATACGTTCACGAATATGATCAGAAAATGACTGTGAAAAGCATTCAAATATTACTATAACACAATTAAAGCCCTATTTTATAATGACAATAAATATGAACAAAAAACCTTTCGAAATATCTTCAATAAAGAATTAACAAGTTTCTATAATAACCTAGACAATTAAAATACTGATTTCTTCTAAGCAAATGTACTCTATCATTCGTTTATTTATTTATTTACTATTTATTAAATATATTATTTATTGTAACCTTTTCTTAGCCATAGTCATTAGCTTTAAGTTTCAAGTTTAAATTGTTCCTATTTTATGCCTTTTACCGTCTAGCACTGTAAAATAATTTTTGCCAAATTGTTGTGCTGGTATGAATTACCTAATAAATACAAATACAAAATATGAATCATAAATGATTGCTCACGAATAATCACATTTATGGTACATTTTTCTCCCGACGATACGTTAATTTTCGAACAGAAAATGCTTTTAAATTTGCACGTTTTTAATCATCTTGGGGCATGATATTTGAATAATTTTTGATCAAAATTTTCAAAAAATGTTGGCTGGGTAGTTTTATAAAACTCAAATAACACCTAGCGATGCTTTGATCACCATTAATTGAGAAGATAATAAGAAGCGACGAGCTATCAAGAGCATCAAAGAATATTTTTGCAAGCTGCCAAAACTTTAAGAGATCGCGACGCTAATACATTGTTGGTTGATAATAATAATGAAAAAACGTTGCATTCAACATCTATGAATACCGAATCGGGTTGTTGTTCTTGTTGTTGTTGTTGTAGCAGTGCTTCGCCCCACCTAACAGCTGCGACCGATCACAAATTGTCATCAATATTCTCTAACGGGAGTTCAAGGAAACTTGCTGTTTCAACAGGGGTGGACCATAATGAAAGGGGTGTTTGAGGTTTTGGTTCCATATTACAATTAAAGAGATGGTTGGTGTCATGTGGGGACATATTGCAAGCGGGGCATACATTTTGTATGTCGGGGTTGATTCTGGATAGGTAAGAGTTTAACCTGTTACAGTATCCAGAACGAAGTTGAGCAAGAGTGACACGCGTTTCCCAGGGGAGTATGCGTTCCTCTTCCACAAGTTTTGGGTACTTTTCTTTGAGTACTGGATTCACCGGGCAATTCCTGACATAAAGGTCCGACGCCTGTTTGTGGAGTTCACCAAGGACCTGCTTGTGTTTTTTTTGCTTCATACGGCTGGGCTCTCCGGTGCCGTATTTCCTCAAAATGCTTACGGACATGACTCCTTACGCCCCTAGGCGGTGTTGGCTCATCAATCAATCTTCCAGTGGGTAATTTTTAGGCTTGGCGACCATATGGGTGACGAGTAGCATGGAAACGGCTAGCCCATTGCTTTGTATGTAGTAATGCGCGTTTCTCTATCTTTTCCCCAGGTACTGTCAGCAAGGGATTTGAGGATTTTATTACGGCTCTGGATTTTCGGAACAATTGCGGCTGCGTGCTCACCAAAATGTTGATCCTGATCAAACGTCACACCCAAGATTTTGGGGTGTAGGACAGTCGGTAGCGTAGAGCCATCGACTTGGATGCTCAAAATGGTCGAAATTTGGGACGTCTATGTTGTAAATAAGGTCGCGGAAGATTTATTCGGTGATAATGCCAGGTTTCGCGAGGCAAAAAAACTGAAGAGATCAGGGAGGTAGCCGTTTATTCTGTTGCAGAGCTCATCGATCTGTGGGCCTGGGCCTGTGGCCATTATTGTGCAGTTATCGGCGTATGAAACGATAGTGACTCCTTCTGGTGGTGAAGGATATCAACTTTTCAGGGCTGATAGACGTGGTCATGGTGGTGGTGTTGCTATATATGTTAAAAGTAGTTTATCCTGTAAACTTTGCTGCAGTGCTAGTCCAAGTGATTTTGTCGAATATGTGTTCGTAGACGTGTTCTCTGTAAATAATGAAAGGCTTCTTATCGGCTGTGCATACAGACCTAATCGTGGAGTTGACTTCTCTGGCTTTATTGAATTTCTCGAGCCTCTACTTATAAGCTATGATAATATAATCATCGCTGGGGATTTCAACTCCAACCTTCTCGTCGACTCAACTCTAAAGCTAAGTATGGAGTCTCTTGGACTTTTTCCCACCAATTTAACTTCACCTACACACTTTACTGACTCAAATTCTTCTTTGCTGGCTTTATTTTTTGTGAATGATCCCCTGAAATTGCTCCACTACGATCAATTGTCGGCATCTTGCTTTTCAAAACACGATCTGATATTTCTTAGTTACAACTTTCAAACGTCACACATACAATGTTCCTTTACATATCGTGATTTTAGAAGCATAGATTACAGTTCCCTTAATGCAGCGGTGGAGTCGGTTGAGTGGAGCTTGATTCGTACACTGACATCGGTCGATGATCAGGCATCATTCCTACAGAACCATATTATTAGGCTTTTCGACAACTATGTGCCAGTGAAACTCAAAGCTGTTACACACATAATACCCCTTGGTTTAGTGCCAATCTAAAACACTTAATTCACCAGCGTAACCTTGCTTACTCACGATGGAAAAGATACAAAACCCTGGAGGCTCACAACTGCTTCAAAACAGCTAGGATCATGGCAAACAAAGCCATTAGGTCAGCTAAGCAGAAATTTTATAATAACAAGTTTAGTGCTGCTTTGAGTTCGAAGGAAACCTGGAAGTCGATTAAACATATTGGTATCGGAAAATCCAAATGTGATATTTCTGTCCTCCCTGATGTAGACATTAATGAGATAAATATAAATTTTGTAAATCTGCCAATCTCAACTGACAATATATGTGCTGATAATTATTGTATTCGCGCTAATGTTGATTTTGGTCCTCTTGAGTTTGCTAGTGTCGATGATTGTGATGTCGTTCAAGCCATTCTTTCAGCAAAGTCTAATGCTATGGGGTTCGATGGTATATGTCCGAAATTTTTAAAATAATTCTTCCTAAAATCCTTCCTCACTTAACCTACTTGGTTAACTCTGTGCTGACGTCCTGTGTATTTCCCAAATGTTGGAAAGTTGCTAAGGTAATCCCAATCCCCAAGCAAAACAAGGAGTATAGGCCTATAGCTATTCTGCCTTCCTTTCCAAGGTCGTCGAACGAATTTTGCACTGCCAGATAAATACTTATGTGCAGAATAATAACCTTCTCACAAGATTCCCAGTCTGGATTCAGGTCAAATCGTAGCTGTAAAACGGCGCTCCTATCGGTGATAGAGGATATTCGAGAACAAGTTGACAAAAATTTTACTGCTTTCCTGACTCTTCTCGACCATTCAAAAGCGTTTGACTCGGTCGACCACACGTTCTCCTGCAAGAAGCTGGACAACCTATTTAATTTCTCCCAACTGTGCAACAGCCCTAATCAGATCGTATTTGGCCGACCGAACTCAGGCAGTAAGTGTTGGTAGCAGAAAGTCTGACTTCGTCAGTGTTTTAAGAGGAAGTCCCACAAGGCTCAATCCTTGGTCCCCTGTTATTTGTTTTTGTATATAAACGATTTGCCTGGTGTTCTCAAGTATTGTAATATTCACATTTATGCTGACGACGTACAATTGTATATGTGCTGTCCTAGTGATCGTACCAGTTCATGTATTAATAACTTAAATTACGATTTGTGTCAAATTGGTACGTGGGCTTCTATGAACGGCTTATGTCTTAACCCTAAGAAGTCGAAATGTATAGTCATTCATAGAAGGTCACTAGATAAAGTGGAATGGAAAATTTAATTTTAGACAACACTATTATAGAATACGTTGACACGCAAAAAATCTAGGTATAGTTTTTAACAAAACCCTGACATGGAAAGATCACATCTTCCGCACAGTGGGAAAAGTGTATGGGATGCTTCGTACACTCTGGCTTACACAATATTTTACTCCGTTACATATTCGTCTACTAATAGCAAAAGCGTACTTAATACCTACGCTCCTTTATGGATGTGAGGTTACTCCAATTGTGACTATGTATGTAATAGGAAACTTAATGTTGTGTATAACAACATTGCTAGATACGTCTATGGGTCGAAAAGAGACTTGACCACGTCTCTCAACATGCTTACAGGTTGCTAAACATTTCTTTCGATACCTTATTAAACTTAAAACGCTCACCACGCTACATAAATTAATATATATGAAGAAACCTGACTATCTGTATCGGAGGCTAAATTTTCTCCAGTCGTCTAGATCTGTTCTCCTTACCCACTTCAGACATCGTATGCTAATATCTGATCGCCAGTTCTTCATTAATTCCATACGTCTTTGGAACTCGCTCCCTTCTAGACTTAGGCTTATAAGCAATGCTCTGCTCTTCAATAAAGAATTAACAAGTTTCTATAATAACCTAGACAATTAAAATACTGATTCCTTCTAAGCAAATGTACTCTATCATTCCTTTATTTATCTATTTACTATTTATTAAATATATTATTTGTTGTAACCTTTTCTTAGCCATAGTCATTAGCTTTAAGTTTCAAGATTAGATTGTTCCTATTTTATGCCTTTTACCGACTAGCACTGTAAATAATTTTTGTCAAATTGTTGTGCTGGGATGAATTGCCTAATAATACAAATACAGATATGTAGAAATTAGAAACAAAAGTGGGGATAGGACACCACTCTGTGGCACCCCTTGTTTAATTCTTCTTGGTTTTGATGTTTCGTTTTTAAATTGCACCGATGCCTGCCGACCACCCAGATAATTTGCGGTCCACCTTTTAAGACATGGGGAAAGTGTAGACCCTTCCAGGTCTTGCAGTAACGTCCATGGTTGACCGTATCAAAAGCTATTGATAGGTCTAGCGCTACGAGTACTATGGTGGGAGTTTTGATTTTAACCGCAATTTATCTGGGTGCTGATGGCATTTAGCGCGGTGGTGGTGCTATGGAGTTTTCTGAAGCCATGCTGATAGGCTAGCTGCAAATTGCTTGGAAGTAGGGAGCAAGATGGCTTCAAGCGTCTTTGCTACTGGCGATAGGAGAGATATCGGACGATACGACTCGCCTATGTTAGCTGGTTTCCTTGGCCATTTTCCATTTTTTCGGGTATGACAAAGGTGAGAGAGACAGGTTGAAGACATGTGCTAAGTATTTGAAACCCTCTTTCCCTAGGCTTTTAAGCATCGGCATGGCTATGCCGTCTGGACCCCACTGCATTGGATGGTTTAGCGTGACCAATGGCATCTTCAACCTCTCTAGCGGTGATGGTAATTGGTGACGCGCTGAATTTATGTTTATGTGCGTGTCTGTTGGCCCTCCGTCTATCTTTGTCGACCGTAGAATGCATTACATATTGACGGCAGAAAGCGCTCGCGCATGTTTTCGAATCCGAAAACACTTTATCGCCGAAGGCGATGGAACTTTGTCATTGTGCTTAGACGGATTCGATAGGGACTTTACGGTGGACCAAAGTTTACCCACACCGGCAGAGAGGTTACAACCTCTTAGGTGCTCCTCCCATTTCGCCCGCTTGTGTTCATCCACAAGCAATCTGATGCGTTGGTTTATATCCCTTATTTGGGTTCGCCTGGGTCGAGCTGTCTTATAAGGTCACGTTCTCTCGCTAAATTTGCTGCCTCCGCCGGAAGTGGGGCCGAATTCGGGAATTCTCCCGGCGGGAATGAAACGTGCCGAGGCGGATTCATGACCTTGCGGAAAACACGCTCCCCTTGGCGGGCATCAGTCGGGATAGGGAGGGCAGCAAAGAGATTGTCTGTAAAAGATTTGTATTCGTCCCACTTTCCTGAAGCGTACCGCCGACTTCATCGTTACAGAAAAACGCACTTTCATAACTTTAAAAAAGGAAAGTGGGACGAATCAAATCTTTACAGACAACCTCTTTTCTGCCCTCCCTATCCCGACTGTCGGCGATACGCTCCCCCAGCAGGTTAGGGGTCAGAATATACCCGCGGTAGGTATGCCTGTCGTAAGAGGCGACTAAAATACCAGATTCAAGGGGCTGTGTAGCGCAACCTGCAGGTTGCCAGGGCAACATATCGCTTCTCCAAACCCAATTTGTCAACCCCACCTATCCGCGGCGAATCCTGTTTTCACTACAGACGAGGCTCTGGCGACCTAAGCTCTAAGTCAGACCTTTTAAGTCAGACCAAATACTTATAAAAATTCAGAAAGGAAATCACTATTTGCTTTCTTCTCAATCGCATGGAACAAGTTGAGAAAAATAGAAGATGGTTGGAGATTATTATAAAGACTATTATTCTTTGTGGGCGACAGAATTTAGCATTAAGAGGCCATAGAGATGACGGTAACTAACTTTTCTGAATCAGCAACAACGAGGGTAATTTTAGGGCAATTTCGAAATTTTTAGTCCCTGCAGGTCATAAGTGCTTGACGACTTTAAATTCTACACATCCAATATATAAGCAACACTACTCACCAAACGATCTTATTCAATGCTGCAAAGATGAATTCAATCTATTTTGATAGAGAGGGTTAAAAAAGCTAGATTTTTTGCAATTGTTTTCGATGAAACTACTGATTGTAGTCATACTGAGCAACTCAGCCTTGCGGTATTTATATGATGGCAATATTAGAGAAGATTTTGTAACTTTCCTTGATGTGTAACGATTCGATCCGAGAGAAGATGTTATAAATGGAGAAAAACATTGACAGTGTAGCCTTGGCACACGTAGTGATCGATATTTTTTAATATTTAGGACTACCCTTCGAAGATTGCGTTGGAATTGGAACGCATGGATGTTCTGTAATGACATCAGAAGTTAAGGAGCTGTGCAGGAACTTCTTAAAATATGTACCAATGCTAATCATGTCCGTGTTTCAACATTGTCTTAATAACTCGCTTGCGAAAATGTCGAAAGTTCTTCAAACAAAGGATTGTATTGCGTTCATGAAAAAATTATCAGTTTTCCCAAATCAGTTTCCGAACGTACCATAGTTTTCAAAACATCTGTGAAACGCGGCTGGTCTGAAAACATGATGGCATAATGCGTTTGAAGAAAACATCACAAAATTGTTGCTTCGTTTCAAGAAATTTCTACTTGGCAAGATTCAACAACAAGTTCTGAGGCCCGTTCTATGTTGAAATCTATTGCGAGACAGAGTTTCGTGATTTCAATGAATTGTTTGAGCAATGTACTTTCTGTTACATGGCCACTAAGCTTACTTTTGCAAACACCGTCAATAGATTTGAATCAAGCTTCTGAAGAATTGAGTGACACTTTGCGAACATTAAAAAACCATAGACTTCAAGCAGGAAGTCGTTTCTGGGGACTTTACAAAAAATAGTCGCTTTAGCAGATGAGTTGAAGTTTGATATTGTCCTCCCACGAAATGCTAAAAAGCAATACATCGAGCGAATTACACTTCATCAGACGCTGAAGAGTATATCGAAAAGCAATTTATATACCTCTTCTTGATCATATTATTCTTGATTTACAAGGTAGATTACCTGAAGATACATTGGAAGTTTTAATCTTAATTTGCTACTCCCATCGCGAATCATCAAAGATAATACACTGCAAAAAAGAATTTGTCTAAAGAGCTTGTCCAAGATCTTGGTAAACGATACGCATCTCTTATTGGAGGAAATAAAATTAATCTAGAGGGAGAGTACGAAGTGCGGTCAGAACGCTGGTCTGATAAGCAACACAAAAAATTAATTCCACTATCAGCAGAAAAAGTTTTAAATAATTGCAATGAATATGCGTTTCCATCAATAAATGCTCTTATCAAAATTCTGGCCACGCTTCCAGCTAGCAATGCTTGTGCTGAAAGGAGTTTTTCGACAGTTCGCCGGTTGAAAACGTGGTTACGGTCCACAATGTCCCAGAACAGACTCACTGGTCTTGCACTTTTAAATACCCATTTCGATATTGAGATTGATATTGATCATATAATTGAAAGATATGTAAAAAAGGGAAGCATAGAATTAAATTTACTGTGTGAATATGAACTATGCAGAAGATAAAAATTATGTGAAAAAGTTGGATGTACTATTGTTAATTTGAATAACTAAATGAAACCAAATATGTATATGAAATTATTAAGCAATGTAAAAATTACTAATAAATTTACCCCTAACATCACCTACATCAGCTATTGGGGAGAAACAATTACAGACTGAAATCTCAAAAAGCAGCCTGGATCCGCCACTGATGTACGCCTAGGATATGTACTGAGATGTATATAGGATATTTTAGATATGCAACGCAGGGTGCGAAAAACTTTAATTCGGGGCGCAACATTTGCTTAAGATTCAAAAAGCAGCACTTAGAAACAAAGAGGAAAACAAGAAGAAGAAGGAAAACAACTAGTTGATGCAAGTCAAAATCTCTCGCACTACCGTACTTCAAGATGACTTGTTGCTGTTGCGCCCCATTCAGTAGGTGCGACCACGTACTATTTGTCATCAAAGTCCTTTGACGGAGTAATTGCAACAGTTGGACTATAGGGGCTGTTGTTGTTGTTGTTGTAGAGATAAGGACACTCCCCGAAGGCCTTGGGGGTATTATCGATGTTGATGGTCCCGGATGCAGATCCGGTACGTTCCGGTACCAAGCCCGACCATCTCGGGACCGATTTGTTATGACCACATTTTTTAGTTAGTTAGTTTCTTCTTTATTTAGCTTTTTTTTTGCTATTTAAAAATAAAAACAATTTCAGGTACAATTTACTTATTAGATAGTAATTTGCTTATTAGGAATTGTGAGCTAAAATACCGCTCCAACGTAATCTATTAGCAGTCTTTTAAATACATTAATGATTCTTTCATTTTTGATATTACTTGGTAATTCATTAAATAGTTTTAGGCCTTTATACATTAAAATATTTTGTGCCTTATTAGACTTATAAAAGTTAATTCTAAAATCATTTTTGTTCCTTAAACTCTATGGTTGCACATCCCCAACATACACAATTTGGCTTGTTAAATACTTAGGTAGCAGATATACTTCATTTTAAATACAAAAAGTAGAACATTCATGATAGTTCTTTGGTTTTGGTAAAGCCATTTAAGGGTATCGAGCATGTGTGAGGTTGGTGTCAATCTATTACAAAGAAGAATACACCGCATTCCCTTATTCTGCAATTTTTGTAGTCTGCTTTTCATTTGGTTGGATCCCAGGAACAGTATAGTTGAGCAATATTCAAAATGTGGCTTTATCATGACATTATATATCTTTAGGGCACTATCTACAGAAACTTTTTTCCGCATTCTCTGAAAAAATCCAATTTTTTTTGAAATTTTACTGCAAAAATAATCTATATACTTGTCGAAATTTAATTTTTTATAGATGATAATGCCCAAATACTTAATTTCATCAACTTTGTCGATTATTTCACAATTAACTGTAATGTTTTCATTTGACTCGCCATTGATTATCATTGCCTTTGTTTTATTCACATTAAGTTTTAGTTTGTTCATTTCCAGATATTTACATATATTTTTCAGATTATCATTCAGCCGCGCAATACATTCCTGACTAGAACTTCCGGTCATATATAGTAATGTATCATCTGCAAATTGACAAATTTGTACACCATCCTGTAATATATTTTCCATATCGTTTATGTATATTAAAAATAGTAGCGTCCCAAGCACTGCGCCTTGAGGTACGCTTAACATTATTCTTGCTGGATCTGATACACTTTCTGATACTTTAGTACACTGACATCTGTTACTTAATTAACTTTGAAACCACCGGTATTCGGCTCCCTTAATTCCGTACTGCCTCATTTTTTCTAACAAAAATTCCTCTATCAATTGTTTCAAATGCTCGCTTGAAATCCAGAAAACAGCCACTATACATTTCCCGTTGTCCATTTCTGACTTCCAGTGTGAAATTACTAGATTTATTGCCGACTCACAGCTACGACGTTGTCGGAATCCCGATTGCTTTTCCGATATTAGCCGATTATTCTCCATGTATCCTTCTAATTGTTTATGCACCACTTTTTCAAGTATTTACTTTCGGTCATTAACATATTGATGGGACGAATTTAGCGTGTTTTAACTTTTTCTACTGGTACCACCATTGAAGTTTTTCCATTTTTTTGGAAATTCTCCCAGTTCGAACGACGCATTAATAATTTCAAAGAGGATTGGCCCCAGCACATCAAATTCACATAGTATTGTTTTTGGGGATATCAAGTTATAAGCTTTCTTGTTATTCATTGCTTTGAGTATACTCTTGAGCTCATTTAATTCTAATTTCTTAAATTTAAATTGTTTATCACAAGGCTTTACGTTGTTTATATATGTCACATTGGGTATATTTCTATTCAGCTCTTCAACACTCTATAAAAAAATTATTAAGTTCGTTAGCAATTTCCAACGGGTTTTTTATCTCTATGGATTTCACCACAATGTCCTATCTTCGTTTAGGACAAATTGTTTTATTGTTCTCTACATCGTCTTTTGGTCATTCGATGCATCAACCTTCTTCGAAATGTAACTGTTTTCAAGTTCTTTGGAATACCTATTTCTGTAATGTTTATAGTTCTGCCACTCTGCATGGGAGTTGCTCCATTTTGCTGATTTATATAATTTAATTTTTGTTTTTTTTCATTTGGAGCAGATTAGCACCAAACCATCCATCAAAGTTTCTTTTTTGTGTAACCGTTCTAGGCGTAATCATTTTTTGACTGAAAATGTTCACAGACTCGTTAAAATTATGTATGTCAATTTTCGAAAATTTTGACTTTGCTATTTCTTCAGCAAACAGAATATTGTCAAAGCGGAACTTTTTTTATTACTTTGACGAGCTTATTGCATCTTTCCTGCCTTATTTTTTTATATTAATTTCAATGGACTCATGATCACTTATTTTATAGATGGCGTTAACCTTGGCTTCGGCTTTTGAAATATTAGTCAGTACATAATCAATTAGCGTTGCGCTAGTTCTTCTGATTCTTGTTGGTTCAAGAACTATTTGCTTTAGTGCATTGTCTGACACTGACTGACAAATTTGGTCCCTGTAGGCACTTTTTCCCAGCCAATCAATATTAAAATCACCCATTATGAGAACTTCTCTACCACTGTCACATAATTGCTCAATTTTTTCTTTAATAAAGTCACAAAACACTCTTTCTGGGGATCTCCCTTTATCAGGTGATCTATATAATCCAACTAAAGTTATATTAATATTTTTATACTCAGTTGAGCAGAGCTCACAGATTATATTAACTTTGATTGGATAACGGTAGGTTGTACAGGTATAAAGGAATCGAGATAGATATATACTTCCATATTTCAAAATCATCAGGATCGAAAAAAAATTTGATTGAGCCATGTCCGTCCGTCCGTCCGTCCGTTAACACGATAACTTGAGTAAATTTTGAGGTATCTTGATGAAATTTGGTATGTAGGTTCCTGAGCACTCATCTCAGATCGCTATTTAAAATGAACGAAATCGGACCATAACCACGCTCACTTTCGATATCGAAAATTTCGAAAAAACCGAAAAAGTGCGATAATTCATTACAAAGACGGCTAAAGCAATGAAACTTCGTAGGTGGGTTGACCTTATGACGTAGAATAGAAAAGTAGTAAAATTTTGGACAATGGGCGTGGCACCGCCCACTTTTAAAAGAAGGTAATTTAAAACTTTTGCAAGCTGTAATTTGGCAGTCGTTGAAGATATCATGATGAAATTTGGCAGGAACGTTACTCCTATTACTATATGTAGCTTAATAAAAATTAGCAAAATCGGAGAACGACCACGCCCACTTTAAAAAAAAATTTTTTAAGTCAAATTTTAACAAAAAATTTAATATCTTTACAGTATATAAGTAAATTATGTCAACATTCAACTCTAGTAATGATATGGTGCAACAAAATGCAAAAATAAAAGAAAATTTAAAAATGGGCGTGGCTCCGCCCTTTTTCATTTAATTTGTCTAGGATACTTTTAATGCCATAAGTCGAACAAACATTTACCAATCCTTGTGAAATTTGGTAGGGGCTTAGATTCTGGGACGATAACTTATTTCTGTGAAAAAGGGCGAAATCGGTTGAAGCCACGCCCAGTTTTTATACACAGTCGACCGTCTGTCCTTCCGCTCGGCCGTTAACACGATAACTTGAGCAAAAATAGATATATCTTTACTAAACTCAGTTCACGTACTTACCTGAACCCACTTTGTATTGGTATACAAAATGGCCGAAATCCGACTATGACCACGCCCACTTTTTCGATATCGAAAATTACGAAAAATGAAAAAAATGTAATTATTCTATACCAAATACGAAAAAAGGGATGCAACATGGTAATTGGATTGGTCTATTGACGCAAAATATAACTTTAGAAAAAAACTTTGTAAAATGGGTGTGACACCTACCATATTAAGTAGAATGAAATGAAAAAGTTCTGCAGGGCGAAATAAAAAACCCTTGATATCTTAGCAGGAATACCTTTCGTGGTGTTATATATATAAATAAATTAGCGGTATCCAACAGATGATGTTCTGGGTCACCCTGGTCCACATTTTGGTCGATATCTGGAAAACGCCTTCACATATACAACCACCACCACTCCTTTTTAAAAGCCTCATTAATACCTTTAATTTGATACCCATATCGTACAAACACATTCTAGAGTCACCCCTGGTCCACCTTTGTGGCGATATCTTGAAAAGACATCCACCTATTGAACTAAGCCCCACGCCCTTTTAAAATACTCATTAACACCTTTTATTTGATACCCATATCGTACAAACACATTATAGAGTCACCCCTGGTCAATTTTTATGGCGATATCTCGAAAAGGCGTCCACCTATAGAACCAAGGCCCACTCCCTTTTAAAATGCTCATTAACCCCTTTCATTGATACCCATATCGTACAAACATATCTAGAGTCACCCCTGGTCCACCTTTATGGCGATATCTTGAAAAGACATCCACCTATTGAGCTAAGCCCCACGCCCTTTTAAAATACTCATTAACACCTTTCATTTGATACCCATTTCGTACAAGCAAAGTCTAGAGTCATCCCTGGTCCACCTTTATGGCGATACCTCGAAAAGGCGTCCACCTATAGAAACCAAAGCCAACTCCCTTTTAAAATGCTCATTAACCCCTTTCATTTGATACCCATATCGTACAAACATATTCTAGAGTCACCCTGGTCCACCTTTATGGCGATATCTTGAAAAGACATCCACCTATTGAACTAAGCCCCACGCCCTTTTAAAATGCTCATTAACCCCTTTCACTTGATACCCATATCGTACAACATATTGTTACG
>JARSSU010032066.1:0-53887 GCA_029619165.1 Eurosta solidaginis | reverse complement strand
ATTTACACGAAGGTCGGGGATCAGCAAATAAAAATACGCTCTTCAACGAATATTTGGGGGTAAAGCTAAACAGTAACTTCACCTTCTCGGAGCACATCCGTGAAGCCTATGAAAAGGCTGCGAGCACAGTAGCGAATCTTGGAAGACTAATTGCAAATACAGGTGGTCCAAAGTAATATACAAGGAAACTGCTCGCATCAGCCTTTTATTCTATACCCTGATATGATGCAAAAATACGGGGTTATGCATTGGAATACCGAATCACCCTGAGCTCGGTCAAATGCAGAGGAGCGCTGTGAATAGCTCCGGTTTTCAGCGCGGTCTTCGCAGAAACTGTCCTGTTCTTAGAGTGAATCATACCGATATTCCTTCTCGATGAGGAAGGATGAGTAATATACGACAACGATTCGGAAGCTAGTAGAGAGCTGTTGCCATAAAGACGCTGGGAGAATCGATACTACCCTCGCAAAAACAGTGGAGCAGCAGCTCTACAGAAAAGTGGACCAGGAAACTAGTTCCTGAACTGAACACCTGGTTGACGCGACCAAAAGTTCTAACCGGACAAGGTTACTTCAATAAATATATAAAACAAGTAAGATTGTATACGATTGAAACGATGTGCGTCTCACCTTCTTCGAATTCCAGCATTTCACCCAACAGCGAAGCAGGGCAGAAAAGATACTTGGCGACTTATAACCGGTCAGCATTATCAATAGAGCCCCTGTCGAATCGACATATGGTATACGGTTAGCACATAAGCATATACTTCTCACCACACGAGAAGATGGCTCCCTATCCCATTTATGTGAGGCATATACTTCTCACCAAATGAGAATAGGGTTCCCTAGCCCATAAGCGTAAGAGTAGCTATAGAGCTTACGTAGCGCGCACCTGATAAAGCGAACGAAAACTATGCTCTGCTACTGTTACAGGTCTGAACAAGAAAAGATTATTGTGTTGAGTCATTGCATAGATGTGATAGCAATGCTCTTACGGTGCTGTAAGCTACGTCGTGTATTAGAGTCCAGCAAATTACAAAATAATAACTACGAACGATAGTTTTTCTGTGCCAGAGCGGTAGGATAGGTAGAGCATTGCCTTCCGTGGTCAGTTCAGGATCATTTCGGTAACCCCCAAAAGGTTTTAGGGACTATTTCGTTGTCACCTCGGGATAGTTTAAGGGGGATCATTTGGGGACTATTTGGTGGGTCTTCCCGGGAATTTCGAGAGCAAATTGTGGTAAACTTTTGATGGTCTTCGAGGCTGCTTCGGGGTTCTCCCTGGGTCAGTTAGGGATCACATCGGGGTAGTTTGAGGGTTATTTTGGGGCTATTTCGGGATCATTTGGGAAGTATTTCGTGATTATTCCGGGTCGCTCCCCGGAAAAATATTAATTTGTTGTCATCTAAGTATATATTCGTAAAAATAGTCTGCATTTGCTATTAATTAGGTGATCCAAAATGATATTTACGTACTTTGCTCACGTATTCTTGGATCCAAGACGGATAAGAATATGTGATAACTTTGTTTGAGTTTCCTGGAACCTTTTCGAGAAATCGGTGTTCAAAGCTCTCATGTCAGCCGATTGTCATCACATTTCAAGCGTACTTTCCATCGTAGAAAGGTCAGGTATGACACGTTGGAAAAGTACGGACATCTCCTTTAATTTTTAACTTGTAATACATTTCGATTTCTAACATTTTTTGACTTTCTTACCAAATTTTTTTCCGAAAGTTTTGTACGGGTTACTTATGATTTTCTAACCGGAATCGGAATGTTCGAAATATTTTACGTTCTGAAGCCATTTTTAAGACATACCGATCCAAGATTTCAATATTTTCTAATCGATCAAATTAACAAAGATTCAACATGGAAGACATTTTTGGTACATACATGGCGTATACGTAATTTTTTTGATTAAACATTTCATACAAAATTGAATAATCGAGTAGTAAAATACGATTACTAAATGTGAAAAAATCTTAAATCTAATTATCTAATTCTCGATTAATCGAATTGTTCGAATATTTTTAAAAGCACTAGCAATATCTTCTAATCGATGAAATTAACAAAGATTCATCAAGGAAGAAATTTTTGGTACATACATGGCGTATACGTAATTTTTTGAATGAAAATTTCATACAAAAATCGAATAATCGTGGTGTAAAACAACTATTCGAATAATGAAATTCGAATAGTGAAATTCGAATAATGAAATTCGAATAGTGAAATTCGAATAGTGAAATTCGAAGTAGTGAAATCGAATAATAAACGCGAAAATAACTAAAATCTTATAATCGCATTGTTTCAATATTTTTAAGAACCCTAGCACCTGTAACCAAAGTAATACTCAATGCGGTGTCAGGTGCAGACAACTTTGCGAGCAGTGGGAGGTTAGGATTTAGTGCAAAGCCATCCAAAGGAAGAAGGGGGTCCTACTTTTCGGGAGTATCGTAGTGAAACTTCAAAAATAGCGGTCATTGCATAAAGCGTTTTCTCTTGCACGAAGCTCAAACAAAAAAAGAAAACCGCGCAGAAAAATGAGATACGCTCGTCTTACAAAGTAACTACAATTATATTTACCAATAAAAAAATAATTTTTTTTTGGACTTTTCATTTCATAGTCATTGGTAGTAGTTCACAATTGGGCAACTCGCAAGAGTGTCGTATTCATGTAAAATTTTAAGATTTGAGTTTCCAATATAAAATTTATTTAAAGCCTATACGGCGAATAGGAGACCTTGTGAATTGCCTAAATGTGTATAAGTTATTAGCCTTGGCATGCACTTGTAACTCACAGCCTGGCTATAAAATATACTAAAGACAAAGTTTAAGTTTATTATGCCACATTGGGGGGGGCTTGCAGAGTAATATTAGATGACCGCAACCAAGTCAATACTTCATTGTCAAAGCACTCACCCCTAATCTTATAACTTTAATGAGCGATTCTTGTATATTTGTATAGCCGAACGATCTCGGGAACGGCTCAACCGATTTAAATAAAATTTGGCACAGAGATAATGTATCACCTTCTAAGACTTTCTACCTAGGTGCTGCCACTCAGAATGTTTCACAAGGTTGCCTCCTATTCGAAATTAGAAAAAAATTGCATGAGATATGCCGGTATGGGTATCACTCCGCATTACAATGGGGACATTTTTGAGTAGGGTTGCCATTTTAGGGTTGCCACCTATTCGAAATAAAAAAAAATTGCATGAGATATGCCGATATGGGTATCAAACGAAAGGTATTTCACTCCGCATTACAATGGGGAAATTTTAGAGTAGGGTTGCCACCTATTCGAAATTAAAAAAATTGCATGAGATATGCCGATATGGGTACAAAAGAACGGTGTTTCACTCCGCATTACAATAGGAACATTTTTGAGTAGGTTTGCCATTTAGTGTTGCCATCTATTCGAAATTCAAAAAAATTGCATGAGATATGCCGATATGGGTATCAAACGAAAGGTATTTCACTCCCCATTACAAGAGGGACATTTTTAAGTAGGGTTGCCATTTAGGGTTGCCACCTATTCAAAATTAAAAAAAATTGCATGAGATATGCCGATATGGGTATCAAACGAAAGGTATTTCACTCCGCATTACAATAGGGACATTTTTGAGTAGGGTTGCCGTTTAGGGTTGCCACCTATTCGAAATTAAAAAAAATTCATGAGATATGCCGATATGGGTATCGAACGAAAATTATTTACTCTGCATTACAATAGGGACATTTTTGAGTGAGGTTGCCATTTAGGGTTGCCACCTATTCGAAATTAAAAATAATTGCATGAGATATGCCGATATGGGTATCAAACGAAAGGTGTTTCACTCCGCATTGCAATATGGACATTTTTGAGTAGGGTTACCAGTTTAGGGTTGGTGTAGTTAGACGAAATAGTACTCTACTTACTCATATTCTATTAAAGCTTTAAAGGAGAACATTAAAGTTTAAAAATCTTCGTAAAAAAATCTTACACATGATTCGACTTAATTTCCTAAATTTCATACACGCTAATAAAATTGAAATGCAATATCAAGGCACCGTGGAAAATTCTAGCAAAATATATTTAAATGCATATTTTCTGGCAAATATGAAATGAATAATTGCAATTTCTCACCGATTACTATTAGAGAGATTTCTCACCGTAGCAAAAAGATATCTCACCAAGGTAATTTTCTACCGTTGAACACTAGAGGCATATATTCAATTTGAAAACGACATCTAACCATTTAACTACTTACCAACGATGGCGCTTAGGAAGTAAGTTGATAACTGATAGTTGTCATTCGTAAAATTTACAAGTTTTTGGAATGTAATAAAATTGTGAGACTTTCATAGTGTATAACTAAAAAAAATTTTGAAATTAATAATTGGGCGCATGAAGATACTCGACATAAATAACTTAGTTCTCGATTTCACTAATTGTCATAACAATCCCTTATACTATAGGCTGGAATTACCCATTTAAAATTTTTCATTCCAGTTCATTTCGCGGTTAATGTTTGATATGTTTTTGAAATCTATTTTTAAGGGAATCAAATATTGGTAAGTACAAAATATATAATATATGTTCATATACATGATTCAGTCACAAGAGGTTTGCTCGACAGACACAATTTTTGACAATTGCAGCCATTTTGCTCCCAAATCGAATTGACATCCGTTAACTATGTTGTTTCTTTGCGATTTTTTGAAAAATATTAGTATAGTAGTAGAAATAGGAAGCAATCAGTTTACAAATACCCGATAAGTACTGAACTGCATAATTCCTTAGAACATTTTTTTAATTTATAGTGAATTTATTAACTATGCCTCGATCCATTAGTATGGCTGTACATTGAACATAGGTAATTTTATGAAAAGTACGGACAACAAGGAATCATGCACTGTCGTAAACCTATGAATATGTATACGAACCCTAACCAATTCAAAATGCATCGTTCAACGTCAAAACCTCGACTATTAAACCTATTCACGTAAAAATGTCATTAGCAAATATTGGAGATGCCATAACGAAATGTACTCATTGGGCATCTTAACTTAGTCAGGTAAAAGTCTAGAACAGTCTGCTGCTAATGCGAGTCTAAAAATATTGAGAGAGGTGACCTCGACAACAATAATCCGAAGGCGGAAAAGAAAAATTGTATCTCTGTCCGGAGATATTTGTAGTCGAAGTTGGCAATTTCATGTGGTTGTTGTAATGTTTTTGATTTTGCACGCATTTAATTTTGATCCCACCTCATTAGTGGACCAGCCAGGGTAATTTTTTATAAGCTCGGCTGAAGGCCGCCAACGCAACCCGGGGGTGATTTTTCGGTTTTTCGTCAATATCTTTTGGACGAGCTATAATTTTTATTCCCCGCCTTCGTATTATTGTTATCGTTATTGTACGCGTCTTTTGACACTTCTCTGAATATTTTTGGACGCGTATTAAAAGTCGATTTTCTGTTCTATTAATTCCGTATTTTCGGAACATTCATCACCATTTAAGAATTTGGGGAATCGGTTTATATTTGAAATATTATGTATATACTTATTTGATATATTTGGACATCGTGAGGTAGTATCAAATGAACGTATTCCGAATATTCTAAATTAACGGTTTACCCGGAATGCTTCCATGAATACTTAACGGAAAAAAGACTTCCGAAATTTCAGAATAAAAAGGTGAATACTCCCTGTGTAGCAGAACCGCACAAAAGGTTAACTTTTTTCTCTAAAAGTCAAGGAAGGAATATAAAGTTCTAAGACCATAAGCCATTTTCTTTAATTTTTGTTTTTGTCAGTTCAGTGCGGCTGCTGAGTAGCGTATCACCCCATGTCGGCCGCCTGTTCAAAATCGTGCTATCTCAATTTATTTAGTAGAAAGTGAATTAATTCCCCAAAAACTTTTGGCATTTACAAATTTATTATCACTACTAATATACTACCAAAGATACTTTTCTACTAAATTTTCACTGAAGGGTATTGAATTATTCCCCGTTTTCCTTATTTCGTAAAAGCAACCCGTCCAGATTTTTCAACTTGGGAGTGTCAAAGATCTGTCATCATTGGACAACAAACCTCTAGTAATTCAATCATGGTTCATATAAAAAAGTAGAGTTTGATTAATGATGACATGTAGAACAAAGTATGTTACGCGGCACATTCGAAGATTGCGGAGAAAAGCTCGGTCGCCCAGGTAAATAAAAACTGCAGCAAATTCCCAAACCCCGCCGTTTAGCTCTGGACATAAAAAAATGTGTATTGTCACATTCTAATTTTAACAAATAAATTAAATAAAACAAGTAAGAGAGTCTAAGTTCGGGTGAAACCGAATATTAAATACACAGGTGTGCACATGAAACGCTGTTGTAAAATAACAGTCAAATGTAGTTAAATACCATAAAGTTATTGCAAGCTTTGTTAAGGTTAGACCATTAGCAAAAGTGGGCGCGGTTATCATTCGATTTCGCTCATTTTAAATAGCGATGGCGTGATGAGTGCCAAGGAACCCATTTCACCATGTTTCAATAAGATATCTCAATATTTACTTAAGCTATAGTGTGCACACCAGACGGATGGACGGACATGGCTTAATAAATTCCTTTTTTCATCCTGATATACGGAGGCCTGTATTTATCTCCATTCGTTTATACCGTTTCGATCAACCGTTATGTTACCAAAGTTAATATACTCTGTGTACAAAGTACGCTGAGTAAAAAACGTAAGAGTGGCTTTCAGGCGATTTCCATTAAAAGTATTTTTGAGAAAGAATAACAAAAAGAGGGCGGGTCACGCCCAATTCACAAAATTTGCTTAAGTTTTGTTCTTAGCTCAACCATACCACTACTGAATTAGAATATCAATCAAATGTAGTTAAATACCATAGAGCCATTGCAAGCTTTGTTAAGGGTAGATCTTTTGCAAAAGTGGGCGTGGTCTATAACCGATTTTGATTATCTTCACTCAGTCTATATGGGCAAATCCCAAAAATTTTTCCTTTTGTGGAAACTCAGGTTTTACACACGGGCAAAAAACTTAAGGCCAGAAAAAAGTACAAGGACATTAAGTTTGACCTTTTGACTATCCGATCTGATGATTTTAAAAATCAATAATGTTGGTAGTAAGAATTTGCAGAACTTCGAAACGTAAAAAACGTTGATTTTTACACTTTTTCAAGCGATACCCGTGAGTTTTTTTTTGAATTTTTTCGATAAAATTTTGAGGCATCGCTGAAACGCTATGGAATTTAAACTGAATGTTGCTTTTCAGACGGAGATTCTAAAGGAATGAGCAAAATTAATGTGCCCCTCCAATACTCAAAACTATCATCAATCAAAGTAGCGATACTTTTTTTTTGTCATTTTCAATATTGACAGTTTTTTGCTTATAGCTTTTTGAGGCAACTGAGTACTGAGAGTAGGATTATGCACGAAAATAGCCTAAAATAGCCTAGGACTAAAAACACCTGGGGCTTCAAACTCGATGTGCCCCTTTCAGTTTTGAAGGTAGAGGCAGAAAAGTAGAAGCACTTGGTTGCGTAAATTTATTTCAGGAGCATGTTTTTTTGTGGGCACAGCTACAATTTTACTTTTATCACTTCATACCCGTTTGTTAATTTTTTCTCTACACCACAGTGGTATACCATCAATGCTCATATTGGAATATTCACGCAAGAAAGTTATTGATGTTTGTACATGGGCAAATATACGAAATTTTCGACAATTGGCAATCGTCAAAACGTGTAGAAAAAATTTTTATTTTTTTTTAAACCAGGTTTTATTTAAAAGTAAATGAAAAGAAACACAAATTGTGTACAAAACTTAAAAAAAAATGTCTGCCCTTTTTGACGATTGCCAATTTTTGTCGAAAATTTAGTATATTTGCCCCATGTACAAACATCAATAACTTTCCTTGCGTGAATATTCCAAGATGAGGCAATTGATGGTATACCACTGTGGTGTAGAGAAAAAATTAACAAACGGGTATGAAATATTTGACGGTTACCCGGTTTAATATTTTTGCCGATATCTCTAAAACCGGGTTTCGGGTATCAACAAAATTTTACCTAAATATACGCAACATAGATATGTACATCCTGATAAATTTCAACACAATCGGTTAAGAAGTGTTTAAATAAGTAAAAAATTTAAGGTTTCCGGGTTTATATTTTTATCAATATCTCCAAAACCGGATCTCGGGTATTAAAAATTTTTACCTAAACATACTTCGTTCACATATCTATATGTTTTTAAAGTTTTAAAAGAATCGGTGGAAAGGTGTTAAAATAATGTGTTGCAAACTTTGCAGTAAAAATATTTGGACGGTTATTCGGTTTTATATTTTTACCGATATCTACAAAACCGGGCTCGTGTATCAAAAAATGTTACATAGCTAACAGCTGCATATATCTCCATATTTTGTTAAAATTTCGATATAATCGGTACAGAAGTGTTGAAATAAATGTATATTTAACATTGTGACCTCAATTTATATATATTTTGCTCGATCTTATCTTTTTGAGGCATTATGTAAGACGAGTAACGGCGATGCACTATAGCTCCAATTAACCCCTCAATGTTCCTAACAAAAAGATATTTGCGTGATATCATGTTCCAAAAAAAAATTTTTTTTCTCTAAAAAAAACAAAGTTTGGCGGATTTCCCCATATATCTTTAACGGCTTTTGATTTACGGCTTTTTAAACTTCGAAATTTTCTTCTTTAAATGGACGTGGTGCCACGTTGAATTATCGCTTTTTTCCATTTTTCAAAATTTTCGATATAGAAAAAGTGGGCGTGATTATCATTTCGATTTAGCTTATTTTTAATACCAATCTATTCTGGGTCCAGATAAGCCCGTACACAGAGTTTAGTGAAGTTATCTCAATACTTGCTCAAGTTATCGTGTTCGCGGACGGACAGACATAGCTTAATCATTTTTTTTCCGATACCGATGATTTTGATACATTGAATTCTATATCTATCTCGATTCCTTTATACCTGTACAAACAACCGTTATCCAAACAAAGTTATGATACCCTGTGTACAAGTACAGCTGGGTATAAAAATAATAATAACCTGAATAAACAAAGAATAGAAATAAGTCTCTACTTTTTACGTGCAGCAGGTGCTTTGCTTCCCATATTCTTTTTTCTAAAAAAAAATATAAAAAGGAACTCGAAAAAAACACGCAACCTGCAAAACCCCCCAGCGTACTGCGTTATTTTGTATTTGTCAAGAAAATTTATAAATTTATTAAATTTGATGAGTACTAACCTACGTAATATTGTTTCCGCACTCCATGCGACCCACTTTCTTTCAGTTGGCTTTTGAGTATTGCTTGTCCTAAAATATTATACAATTTTGTAAGCTCTTAAACTACATATGTACTTGTTTATTAAGCTTTCAAGTACTAAACATGTGTAAGTGTATGTGTGATTTTGATATAAAATCATTTTGTTTATTTCCCCAAATCTCTGTTTGACTTCGTGTGCAATTTATTTGTGTTTTATGACTTTAAGAGTAGTGAAGAAAATTATTTCAATACAAAACTTAACGAAGGGAAAATCTGTTGAATCAACAAATTTATGTACA
Source organism: Eurosta solidaginis (assembly GCA_029619165.1). Taxonomy (NCBI): domain Eukaryota; kingdom Metazoa; phylum Arthropoda; class Insecta; order Diptera; family Tephritidae; genus Eurosta; species Eurosta solidaginis. The sequence continues at coordinate 44,304 of JARSSU010032066.1, read as the reverse complement.
TCAGACTGGGTCGAAAAAATAGTTGCAAATGTCCGCCCCTAAATTTGAAGATTATGTTGAGAGGGTTTCGGAAAAATTTTTTAAATTTTTTTTGATCCTTCGAAATACAGCCAAACAGGTTTTTTCGTTGTAACTTGTTTATTTGACGTCCGATTTTTAAAATTGATATGTCATTATTTTGGCCTTGAGAAGCTTCATATTTCCGCTTAATGTCCTTTTAAGCTATGAAGTCGTTTTCACATGATTAGGTCAGCTAACAAAATTTCGGCTTACGAAGTTTGAAGTTCGAAATTCTACATTTCGAAATTTTATTTTATTTTTTTGTTAACGCGTTCAGCAAATTGAAACAAGTAAAAATGTGGGCGTGGTCCGCCCTTTTCCCTTATTAGAAGGGCTGGATTCTTTTTTTGAGAAATTTAGTATAACAGCTGTTATACGAGGTGAAAAGTCAGAAGTCAGAGTCTGACTGTGTCAGGAGTCAGAGTCGAAATTTCACCTCGTATAACAGCTGTTATACTAAATTTCTCAAAAAAAGAATCCAGCCCTTCTAATAAGGGAAAGGGCGGACCACGCCCACATTTTTACTTGTTCAATTTGCTGAACGCGTTAACAAAAAAATAAAATAAAATTTCGAAATGTAGAATTTCGAACTTCAAACTTCGTAAGCCGATATCTATTTTTTGGAGGCTAAGTTCGAAAAACGGAGATAGTACTTTGTTTACTTAAGCCTCAATCTCTACGAAAAAGTGGGTTTTGTCCAATACCCAGAAAAAAGTTGATTTTGTCGCATAGTGTTATTATTATAAATACGAAACTACAGGTTTGACTCACTTATTTACTTTGACTTCCCCTATTCATGATATTTGGCATATCTTTATTAACTTTTCAATGCAAACCCTGCAATTTTTCCTCCAAAAATATCATGAGTTTCAGGTCTAAGTATAATAAGAATCAGGTAAAATAACAGTTGCAATAAATATTGAAAGTGCTATAACTTCTTTGTTTATTATTTTAGTAATATGGTTTCAAAGCAACATTTTCTTGAATTTTCAAGTACTTTCGTTTGGTAAGGAAAAAAACATACATTAGGGGGGTAAAATTTTGTTAGCTGACCTAATCATGTGAAAACGACTTCATAGCTTAAAAGGACATTAAGCGGAAATGTGAAGCTTCTCAAGGCCAAAATAATGGCTATCAATTTTAAAAATCGGACGTCAAATAACCAAGTTACAACGAAAAAACCTTTTTGGCTGTATTTCGAAGGATCAAAAAAAATTTAAAAAAATTTTCCGAAAGCCTCCAACATAATCTTCAAATTAGGGGCGGACATTACAACTTTTTTTTTGTATGGGGACCAACCCAGTCTAATGTACATATGTGCATATATAACGGAAGAAAACAATTTATTTGGTTGTACTGAATCCTAATTTTAGTAGGTACATAAATTATGTTTTGTTGACACTAAATTTGACATGAGAACTAAACACAATAAAATCAAAAAAGAAGAAACAGCAGGTGTTTGAGGCGCAAAGGTCGCTATTTATTTATATTACGACAGTTAATCCCGAAGTTCTTTTTAAAAAAAATTCCAAATTTCTGAAGTCAGTAGGCCGACAGAAGCTCTCATGTGCCAACGCAAATAGTATCTCTACGTTACTTCTGAAAAACGCTTGAGCGCTTGATTGATCAGCACCTACGGGAAAGGATTCCTTGGGATTACTGTCGATTTCGCAGCATGCCTTTTGTAGAAGCCAGATCAACAGAAAACGGCCCTCCTTTTGATTTTATAGCAAATGGAAGGTGTACCTAGAACTCAAAAGGCTTGCTCTAAGGGCCTCCCTAGACATCGAGGGTGGGTTTAATAATATTTTAACCTGGGGTCATCGAAAGGAGTCGAGTGGGGCTCTGATTGAATCATTAACAAACTTCTCTAGAGCAGAACTATCATAATCGAGAGCAAGATGTGCAGACGCACGCAACTGAGGGGTGTTCTATCTGCACTGTTCTGGGCTGGGGTAGACAACGAGCTTCTTGTAGAGCTGGAAGCCAATGGCTGTTGGGTGGTTGCCTACGCAGATGACCTGGCTATCCTAGTCGGCGGCAAATTTCTGAGCACTCTGCACGATCTTTTGCATTGCTATTGGACGCTGTGGTTAAGTGGGCTGAATCATGTGGACTGGCGGCCAACCCGAAAAAACCGGAACTGGTCCTTTTTAAAAGGATATATAAGATGCACGTTTTTGGAACGAGAGGTGCAGTTGGTAATTACTGATATGTTTAAATATTTAGGGATTATTTTGGACAAGAAACTGTCCTTGATACCCAATGTGGAAGATAGGGCCAGAAAGGCCGCGGTTGCCTTGTATTGCTGCAGAGGGACTATGAGGTGGTAGTCAAAAAAATTCTGTGCTACGGCGTGCTGGTCTTGTGGAATGCGCTGGACACGGCGAGCACCACCAAAATATTAGTGTCAGTATACGGACAACGCTCGTTGGTATCAGCGGCGCTCTAATAACAACCTTGAAAGCGAATCTCATTTTAAACATACGTCCAGTATATATTGCGGGAAAAGCGGCCACGGCCCGGTCTTTGGTCTCGCTTCGTGACATGGACTACGGGCTTTCTGACTTCGGGCACTTTAGCCTTCTTCCCAGGGTTGACTTTATCCGTGACAGAATGGACTATTGTGTGCCAATAACTGCGCTCTGTGGACCCTTTACACTAGGAATTCCCCCGAGAGAGGAATGGGGGGAGGGACTCATCTGAATAAGGGACCAGTTATCTTGACACAGCTGGGTCGAGGTTGGACGGAAATGTTGGTGGGAGTGAGTTTTTGTCAAGAGCTAAATGTAAGCCGAAAGTTTAAGTTGACTGATAAATGCAGCATGTTCGAAGCGGAAGTTGCCACAATCAAGGATGCGGTGGATGAAATGCCTTCCAGTACAACTACGGTTATGAAATTTAATATCTACTCGCTTAGCCAAGCAAGCGGCTATCAAGGCCTTGAGTTGAATTATAGTGCGATCGAACCTGGCCTGCGAGTGCCTGACGTTGCTTGCGATTGCATGTCACTATTTAATGGTTAATATTATTTCGATCTCGGGCCATGGTGATATCCCGTCAGCTGTCAAGCGGATCTCTTAGCCCGAATCGATACAACTGAATCGGACAAAGATATCTGTAGGGTTTTGGAGATTCCGGTGACCATCTGGGGTCTGCTCCTGCATGAATGGACCTCGAGGCAACTCAGCAAGCGCTGGGCGGGCACCACCACTTACATGGTAGCAATATCTTTCTAACCGGTAACGGTTGGCAGGAGGCCTGCCGAAATGATTGGACTTACATAGGCCTATCTAAAAAGATTTCCTCATAAGGGTATTACTATAGGATTTTGAGACAGGGAAAAGTCCTTGGTATTCCCAGAACTCCGGTATTAAATGTCCTGTTTTATGTGCAAAGAAAAACATATACACATTCATATTTGATTTGTGGGGTGATTTTACTTAGACAGTAGGAGTTTTAGTGCAGGCTGAAGTCTTCCACTGACAATTCGAGGCTTTCGATGCTTCTTCTCTGGAAATCAAAGATATATTTTATTTGTGGGAGGACATTTGTAATGGAGCGAAAATGTTCGACAAAGCCGAAATTAAGTGTTGAGTATTTTCATGACATTTATTAACATTTAAGTCAATTGAAAGAAATTGTTTGTGGTTGTGGCTGATTCGGAAAGAGGGAAGTAATAAACAACAAATTTACTTCCTTAAGTCGGGTGTACATATGTTTGTCGAAGATTCCGCTATTAATTTTCAATGCCAATATATTTTAAATATATCACACCTCAATATACTTACATACTGAGGAAGAAAAATTAAAAAAAAACAAGTAAGGAAGGTCAAGTTCGCGTGTAACCGAACATTACATACTCAGTTGAGAGATATGGTGGCAACATAAGGGAAAATAACCATGTAGGAAAATGAACCGAGGGTAACCCTGGAATGTGTTGGTATGACATGTGTATCAAACGAAAGGCATTAAAGAGTATTTTATGAGGGAGTGGCCATTGTTCTATAGGTGGACGCCATTTAGGGATATAGCCATAAAGGTGGATCAGGGTTGACTCTAGAATGCGTTTGTACGTTATGGGTATCAAATGAAAGGTGTTAATGAGTGTTTTAAAAGGGAGTGGGCTTAGCTCTATAGGTGGACGCCTTTTCGGAGATATCGCCACAAAGGTGGACCAGGGGTGACCCTAGAATTTGTTTGTACAATATGGGCATCAAACGAAAGGTAGTTAATGAGGGTTTTGAAAGGGAGTGGTGGTTGTTGTATAGGTGGACGCCATTTCGAGATATCGCCATAAAGGTGGACCAGGGGTGACCCTAGAATTTGTTTGTACAATATGGGTATCAAAAGAAAGGTGTTAATGAGTATTTTAAAAGGGAGTAATCCTTAGTTCCATAGGGGGACGCCGTTTCGAGATATCGCCATAAAGGTGGACCAGGGGTGACTCTAGAATGCGTTTGTACGATATGGGTATCAAATGAAAGGTGTTAATGATTATTTTAAAAGGGAGTGGGCCTTAGTTCTATAGGTGGACGCCGTTTCGAATATCGCCATAAAGGTGGACCAGTGGTGACTCTAGAATGTGTTTGTACGATATGGGTATCAAATAAAAGGTATTAATGAGAGTTTTAAAAGGGAGTGGTGTGAAGGCGTTTTCCAGATATCGACCAAAATGTGGACCAGGGTGATCCAGAACATCATCTGTTGGATACCGCTAATTTATTTATATATGTAATACCTGCCAAGATTTTAAGGGTTTTTTATTTCGCCCTGCAGAACTTTTTCATTTTCTTCTACTTAATATGGTAGGTGTCACAACCATTTTATAAAGTTTTTTCTAAAGTTATATTTCGCGTCAATAAAACAATCCAATTACCTTACCATGTTTAATCCCTTTTTTCGTATTCGGTATATAATTATGGCAGTTTTTTCATTTTTCGTAATTTTCGATATCGAAAAAGTGGGCGTGGTCATAGTCGGATTTCGTTCATTTTTCATACCAAGATAAAGTGAGTTCAAGTAAGCACGTGAACTAAGTTCATTAAAGATATGTCGAATTTTGCTCAAGTTATCGTGTTAACGGCCATGCGGAAGGACAGACGGACGGCTGTGTATAAAAACTGGGCGTGGCATCAACCGATTTCGCCCATTTTCACAGAAAACAGTTAACGTCATAAAATCTATGCCCTACCAAATTTCAAAAGGATTGGTTAATTTTTGTTTCGACTTATGGCGTTAAAAGTATCCTAGACAAATTAAATGAAAAAGGGCGGAGCCAAGCCCATTTTGAAAATTTTCTTTTATTTTTAGTATTTTGTTGCACCATATCATTACTGGAGTTGAATGTTGACATAATTTACTTATATACTGTAAAGATATTAAATTTTTTGTAAAAATTTTACTTTAAAAAAATTTTTTTTAAAAGTGGGCGTGGTCCTTCTCCGATTTGCTAATTTTTATTAAGCGTACATATAGTAATAGGAGTAACGTTCCTGCCAAATTTCATCATGATATCTTCAACGACTGCCAAATTACAGCTTGCAGAACTTTTAAATTACCTTTTAAAAGTGGGCGATGCTACGCCCATTGTCCAAAATTTTACTAATTTTCTATTCTGCGTCATAACTTCAACTCACCTACCAAGTTTCGTCGCTTTAGCTGTCTTTTGTAATGAATTATCGCACTTTTTCGGTTTTTCGAAATTTTCGATATCGAAAAAGTGGGCGTGGTTATAGTCCGATATCGTTCATTTTAAATAGCGATCTCAGATGATTGCTCAGGAACCTACGTACCAAATTTCATCAAGATACCTCAAAATTTACTCAAGTTATCGTGTTAACGGACGGACGGGCGGACGGACGGGACGGACATGGCTCAATCAAATTTTTTTTCGATCCTGATTATTTTGATATATGGAAGTCTATATCTATCTCGATTCCTTTATATATGTACAACCAACCGTTATCCAATCAAACTTAATATACTCTGTGAGCTCTGCTCAACTGAGTATAAAAACAAGTAAGGAAGGCTTAAGTTCGGGTGTATACGAACATTACATACTCAGCTGCCCAATTATAGCTTGCAAAACTTTAAATTACCTTCTTTTAAAAGTGGGCGGTACCACGCCCATTGTCCAAATATTTACTAATTTTCTATTTTGCATCATAAGATCAACGCACCTACCAAGTTTCATCGCTTTATCCGTCTTTGGTAATGAATTATCGCACTTTTTCGGGCGTTCGAAATTTTCGATTACGAAGAAGTAGGGCGGTAGTTATAGTCCGATTTCGTTCATTTTAAATGGCGATCTGAGATGGGTGCCCAGGAGCTTACATACCAAATTTCATTAAGATACCTCAAAATTTACTCAAGTTACCGTGTTTACGGACAGACGGACGGACGAACGGACATGGCTAATATTAATTTCTTTTTTCGCCCAGATCATTTTGATATATAGAAGTCTATACCTATTTCGATTAGCTTATGCCATTACGGGGTACCGTTATGCGAACAAAATTAATATACTCTGCGAGCTCTGCTCAGCTGAGTATAAAAAAAAAGAATTGGTATGGAAAAAATGAATTTGGCCTAAGTGTTTTTCTGGATATTGCCGCAGCTTTCAACAATGTCTCGATACAAAACAATCATTGACAGTCTCAACTCCATTGAAGCTCATCGAGCCTTAAAAATCCGCTCCATATTAAGCTGTCGAATGATCACATCGCAATGGGGTCTATGCGAGACCCCAAAATCTGTAAACAGAGTAACGCCGTAATGTGGTGTATTATAGCTAATGCTGTGGACACTGAGCATCAACCAATTGCTTAGGCGGCTCGATAGAGAACCAGTAAAACTCACGGCGTATACAGATTCCGTTTTAGTCATCATTAGCGGCAGATTTCTGCCAAAAATCACCTCTCTGATGGATCAGGTGCTTCGGAATATACTTGACTGGCCATCTGAAGTCGAGTTAAACGCCAATGCAGAAAAACGATCTAGTATTGTTTACAGCAAATAAAGGTCCCTTATTTGGCTAAGCCTAAGTTTGAGTACAAGAAAAGTACAGCACAAAATATCTGGCAGCTGTACTACTTAGATAGTAAGTTGTCGTGGAAACTCCATGTGGAAGAGAGAGCAAATAAAGTCTCCGTGGCACTGTATGCATGCAATAGGACACTATATTGCATGTAAGGGCTATAGCCCAAATTCTCACATTGGGTATTTACGGCAGTTGGGCGGGAGCTCTGAAAGCTAGCGCCGACAGCAGCATTGCGTGCGCACATCGCATTTGTAGACATAATGATCAAATGTAAAGTGCAAAGTCTTAAGGTCTCGGGGAAGCATAAGTGCAGGCCATATGGCCACAGCAGCATAGCATCATTAAATATACGGCGAAAGGACTCTATGGTCTCGCGCCTGATCTTCGAAAGAAATCTGGGGGCCACAATAGAGCCGGAAGGTTGGCGCAAGGATGTGAAAATGGCAGAACATACTATATACATATATACCGATGGTTCCAAATTAACGGAAGGGGTCGGGTCTGCTGTTCACTTGCCCGATCCAGATATAAGTAGATCCTACAACAGGCTACCAGATTACTGCAACTTCTTTCAGGCGGCAATTATGGCCGCGAAGAAAGCAACAGAAATTCTGAATGAAACGTGCTGTAGTCGCGTCAATATATTATTGATAGTCAGGCGGCGATTAAGGCAATAATCTCATACAGTACTTCATCAAGAAGTGTCATGGAATGCAAAGAAGTATTAGAAAAATTTCGCTTAGGACGGACTATACATATGTACTGGGTTCCCGGTCATAAATGGATAGAAAGCAACAAAAGGCCGATGAGATGGCAAAGGAGGGTGCAGCACTCGTTAAATCGACGACAGACATCCCATTCCGTTTGGGAGAAATCAAAAGGAGACAGGTGTTGCATATGATCCATCAAGCAGGAAAGGCGTGAAAAATAGCGCAAAATATCTCTAAAGAGAGTAGACTTAAGGTTCACGTTGACCGTACTAACTGCACACTGACTTTTGGTGTCACATGCTTATAAGTTAGGTCTCCTCAGTAACAGTAGGTGTAGGAAGTGCGATCTGTAGGAAGAAACGGTTGAGCACATTCTGTGCTCGTGTCTTGTGCTCACCAGGTCAAGATTCAGCTATTATGGGCGGTAGAGTTTCCAGGTCTCGGGGAAGCAATTTCGCTAGGTCCTAGAAAACATCTAAGTTTTGCCAAGTGGACGGAGTTATTCTATAACATAACTCCTGGCACTAGATTGGGGTTCCTACGTTTGTTCGTCAAACAAATTCTGGTAATACTATGGACACATTCAGTCTATGTGAAGTCTTTATTGAACGGCCAGTTCAACCTAAACCTAATACTAACAAGTGTATTGATAACCACATACAAGAGCACATGTGTTGGTTAATATAAATTTTCGACTGCTGCAACATTTCACTTTTAACCTCACTCATTAAACGCCTAAAAGTATGTTGACAAATTGATGTTAAAACGTTAATTACAATTTGAGTCTAATTTAATTTTCATGCATACTTCTGACATTCTGAATGACGACCGACACGCATTAAATACATGAAACAAAACAGCGATAAGAGTGGTTTTAGAGTGAAATAAAAATTTCAAATTCAAGCTTGAAAATTAGCAAGAAGTTACATCCTTACGCAACGCCTCAAGCAAAAATCATACTGAACGTATTTTCCAGCGTGAGCCGTATGTATACTAGAGATGCCACGAATAGTGAATTGGCCGAATACCGAATATTCGGCAACGCTGTCGGCCGAAACGCCGAATATTAGGCCGCCGAATATTCGGCACGAAATACATGCTTGTCGGGGGCGAGTTAGTTATGATGAATCTTAGTTGTGATGAATCTAGTAGTACCGATGACTATTCTTCTCCAGTTCATAAGAAAAGAAACTTGAATGAAAATGATAGGACTACTGAAATACACGACAGTTATTGGAACTGCTTTGAGGAAGTCGCTACAGATAATATGCGAAATGATAATGATGAGGAGGACGTGGAGAAGAATGCTGTCGCAAACGAGTTGGATTTTTATTCGCCTAGATCGGAAGGCCGATCCTTACAAGTGGTGGTTAGTAAACGAAAAACAATACCGAAACCTTTCGAAATTTGCTAAAGTTTATCTTTCTTCTCCTGGAAAGTAGCGTGTATAGTGAGAGGTTATTTTCTGAGGCTGGTAACATTAGCGATGAAAAGCGTAATCGTTTGCTACCCAAAAATGCTGAAAAGCTTGTTTCTATCCATCATAACTTACCACTGATGAATTTTAAAACTAAAGTATGTATTTGGAAATAATACATAATGTTGAGTAATATAACGTGTCTTTTTTACATGATTTGATATTCGGTACGTATTCGGTGATACGTATTATTCGGCCGAATACCGAATAGCAAAAAAGTGGCCGATAGGCCGAATACCGAATAGTTGCCGAATATTCGTGACAACTCTAATGTAGACTTAAGATTTCGTTAATACATTTGCGAGAGTACTTTGTAAGTAAATACATACAGCAGTGTACCGAAAAATAGCATTGCAGGTTTTGCTAATCAAATTTCGTCGATTAGCTTATATTTTTTTGTTTTCGATATTTGACGAAAAAACTTCCATTGCAACTGAAACTAAATAAAAAAAACAATCTCTGATACCTTTCCGAAAAAAAAATCGGAAAAATTCTAGAAAATTTCGATCTTTTTATTTGGAGGTTCCTGAATTTGTTGATGCAACTTTGCAGCTCCCTCAATTTTAGTCTAACAAACTACAAGCTATAAGTTTCTCATTAATTTTTGAAAATTTTGTTTACGAAGGGTGTTTCAAATTTTCTTCCACATAAACAAAAAAAAATTTCATACTGTTAATAAAGGAAAATCTAAACCAACCTACAAAAAAAATGTCAAAAATCAATGAGAAACCATGACGTAATAAACAGGAGAAGTAAATATTACAAAAAGGAGTTAAATTTGACAAAACTCGCCCTCATAAATTTAAGTGTTGCTTCTTGACTTATCTGCAGCACTGATTTTTTCAGAATCATAAAAAATACTACATTAATGCCTTATTATACTCAGTTGAGCAGAGCTCACAGAGTATATTAACTTTGATTGGATAACGCTTGGTTGTACAGGTATAAAGGAATAGATAGATAGATATAGACTTCCATATATCAAAATCATCAGTATCGAAAAAAATTGATTGAGCCATGTCCGTCCGTCCGTTAGCACGATAAGTTGAGGGAATATTGAGATATCTTCACCAAATTTGGTACACTAGCTTACCTGGACACAGTATAGAGTGGTATTGAAAATGAGCGAAATCGGATGATAACAACGCCCACTTTATATATATATAAAATTTTGGAAAACACAAAAAACCTGATAATTTAGTAAATAATACACCTAGAATGTTGAAATTTGACATGTGGGACTGATATTGAGACTCTTGATAAAAATCTGGAAACATTTTTTACAACGAGCGTGGCATCCCACATTTGTGATGAATTAGAGAGGTAGCATTTATTATAAGGAATGCATTGAACGAAAATTAACGAAATCGGTTAATGACCACGCCCACTTTTATATAAAAGATTTTTAAAAGGGTCGCGGACAAATAAAATAAGCTATATCTTTGCAAAATAAGAGCTTTATATCAATGGTATTTCATTTCCCAAGTGCATTTATAACAATAAATAGGAAAAACTTCAAATTTAAAAAATGGGCGTGGCACCGCCCTTTTATGACCAAGCAATTTTCTATGTTTCGGGAGCCATAACTCGAAGAAAAATTAACGGATCGTAATAAAATTAGGTACAGAGATTTTCCCTATAGCAGGAAATATTTCTAGGAAAAATGGACGAGATCGTTTAAAGACCACGCCCACTTTTATATGAAAGATTTTTAAAAGGGTCGTGGACGAAAATAGTAAGTTATATCTTAGCGAAAAAGAGCTTTGTGTCAATAGAATTTTACTTTCTAAATGAATTAGAACACTAAATTGGAAAACACTAAAATTTTTGAAAATGGGTGTGGAGCCGCCCCTTTTATGACTAAGCAATTTTCTATGTTTCGGGAGCCATAACTCGAAGAAAAATTAACATATCGTAATGAAATTGTGTACACAGATTTTCAGGATAACAGGAAATATTTCTACTAAAAATGGACGGGATCTGTTAAAGACCACAGCAACTTAGATATAAAACAAATTTAAAATGGTAGTAGACTAGAATAATAAGTTATAACTTGGCAAAAAATAGTATTGAATCAATGATATTTCACTTATCAAGTTTTATTGTAAAAGGTAATGGGGAGACATTTTTTTTTAAATGGGCGGTGCTACGTGTTATGTAGAAAAGTATTTATCTGAAATGAAATGTACAATTGAAGCTTACGCTGAGTATATAATGCTCGGTTACACCCGAACTTAACACCTTTACTTGTTTTATTTTCCTTTTACTTTAGAACTGCACTATATCCTTCCTTCTCGTTTGTTACAGTGTGCTTATCTACGCGACTGTGATTATTTTGCGATTTCTTAGGACTATTTAAATATTATTTTCTGAATGGCATCATATCTTGCATATCGTGCTGACTAGGACGCGGTTATAGGCTAGTTTCACGCATATGTGAAAGATCAATTTAAAACCATATCAAATTAACGTCTCGTTAACACAAGATCCTGATTATGTCGGCCCATTTAAGTTCGAGCTGTGTTTTTGTCTAGTATTTAGTGCATTGCTTCCAACTATGGTTTTGTGGCAGAATACAACAGACCATAATAGCAGTTTGGAAACAGATACAACAAATTAAGTGTACCCTATTGTACCTTTCTGTATTTATTCATTAAAAACTCGCTCATTGTACACATACATATGTACATATAACCTATAACGAAAAATGTATATGGAAATGTCAATATAAAACGCTTAATGAGCTCATTGTTATAATGGATAGAGGCGACCGCCGTGGTGTTATGTCAGCATGCTCCGCCTACCACACCGAGGGCTCTGGGTTCAACTTCCGAGCAGAGTACCATCAACAATTAAGAAAAAAGTTTTTTTCAATTAGAAAGTGAAAACTCATCTGCCTTGCACATGCCGCTCGGAGTCGACGTAAAAACATGAGGGTCTTGTCCCGCCAATTTATAGGAAAAATTAAGAGAAGCACGACGCAAATTGGAAGATAAGCTAGGCCTAAAATCTCTTCGGAGGTTATCGCGCTTTGCATTTGTTTATTTAAAATGTACCGAGTGCAAACAAACAAGATTTTTTATTTTATAAACAAATTTATTTTTGTTACTTAGAATTCTTGAAAGTCTGACTGAAAAGTGTTTGCTTGCTTTTTAATCACACGACTAAATTAAGTATAAATAGCGCCCACAAATTTATCACGTAGTACTTTATACTTAAACATTAGTGCAAAAGTGCTTAAACTAAAATGAATTCAAGCATTCATTTGCCATCCTGTGTGTCGTTCTTAGCTGTCTTGTGTCCTATACGAATGCGCAATTGCGCATTATAAATGGCGAAACTATAAGAATAGAACAGAGTCCATATTTGGTGTTAATATTTCAACGTTCCCAGTATCGCTGCGTTGGCTCCTTAGTCACTATGAAATCGGTGGTTACAGTGTTCCATGCTACGTTGATTACGCAATGCGCAGCTACAACCACCGATTTCATAGTGACTAAGGAGCCAACGCAGCGATACTGGGAACGTTGAAATATTGACACCGAATATGGACTCTGCTCTATTCTTATAGTTTTTGCCATTTATAATGCGAAATTGCTCATTCATATAGACACCAGACAGCTAAGAACGACACACAGAATGGCAATATGAATGCTTGAATTCATTTTAGTTTAAGCACTTTTGCACCACTTTTTAAGTATAAAGTACACAGAGCTTATTTTGTGGGCGCTATTTATACCTAATTGAGTCATGTGATTAAAAAGTAAGCAAACACTTTTCAGACAGAATTTTAGGAATTCTAAGTAACAAAATTAATTTAGCTTTACAATAAAAAATCTTGTTTGTTTGCACTCGGTACATTTAAATAAATAAATGCAAGGCGCGATAACCTCCGAAGTTATTTTAGGCCGAGCTTATCTTCCATTTTGCGACGTGCTTCTCTTAATTTTCCTATAAATTAGCGAGACGAGACCTACATGTTTTTACGTGGACTCCGAACGGCATCTGCAAGGCAGATGAGTTTTCACTTTTTAATTGAAAAAACTTTTTTCTTAATTTTTGCTGTTACTCTGCTCGGGAGTTGAACTCTGGACCCCCGGTGTGGTAGGCGGAGCATGCTACCATAACACCACGGCGGCCGCCTCTATCCATTATTACAAAGAGCTCATTAAGCGTTTATATTGACATTTCCATATACATGTTTTCGTTAAGGTTTACTATGTACATATGTGTACAATGAGCGAGTTTTTAATGAATAAATACAGAAAAGTACAATAGGGGACACTTAATTAGTTGTACCTGTTTCCAAACTGCTATTATGGTCTGTTGTATACTGCCACAAAACCATAGTTGGAAGCAATGCACTAAATACTGAACAAAACACAGCTCGAACTTAAATCGGCTGACATAATCAGGATCTTGTGTTAACGAGACGTTAATTTGATATGGTTTTAAATTGATCTTTCACATATGCGTAAAACTAGCCTATAACCGCGTCCCAGTCGGCACAATATGCCAACATATGATCTTGAAAAAAGTACCGAGTCCGTCCAGAAAATAATCTTTAAATAGTCCTAAGAAATCACAAAATATTCGCAGTCGCGGAGATAAGCACACTGTGACAAACAGAAGAAGGATATAGTGTAGTTCTTAAATAAAAGGAAAATAAAAAATCTAAGTACTACCTTTATATAAATGGACAAAAATCAGCGAAAAATGTGTTCATATACAAAAACATATTCTACTTTGGTTTTAAAATTTGGACATAGAAATTGTAAAAATATTTATGAGAGATAAAAATATAATACGAATTGTTAATAAATCAACACAACTAAATTTTTACAGTCAGACAGATAAAAAACTCCTTTAGAAAAACCTCAATTCCAAATAGTGTCGCCTGAGAGAGGTGATTTCCCAATTGCCAGCCACTGACAAATTTGGTTAGCAATATCTTTGACTATTATCGATTTTCAATCGCGGTGATGTAGTTAATCACTGATAGTGAAATATCACTCATCACTAATCTTGTTCCTTCCAATCGCCATAACTTGACTCCCACGTATAAAAAAAATTGTAGTTATTTACTTGACAAGAACAACAAAAATTATGGAAAGGAGTACCTGAAGACGCATTTCGATTCCAGAAATCACAGCATCACAGTCCGATGGCGGATAATTATCATTTTATACTATTTAAAAGTTATTAGCAAACGTTTTGAAAAAATTTGCTGTTTTCTATCGGACGTCAATTGAGAGTAGAGCTTACGATTTCTCGAACATGTTCGAGAAGAGATTTCTCGCGAGATTCTCGAATCTCGAATTACTCGTAAGGCTCGTGAGACTCTCCAATATCGAATTGCTCGTAAAGCTCGCGAGCATCTCAACATTCAACTTAATCGATTCATTGCTGTTTTATATAGAGTTTACGATTTCTTCTGGAGCACAAGCCAAAATGTCCGCAAAAGTACAAGTAAAAAACCCCGAAATGTATAGAATATTGGCAATGCAGCGACTGAATTGAAAGTCGAGAATCTCGCGAGCCTTACGAGAAATTCGAGTTTCGAGAATCTCGCGAGAAGCCGTGTTCTTGATGTCTCGCTGAAAAATAAAGTATTGCGAACCAAATTATATGTATAAAGTCAGAAAGGTAGAAAACAAGTGTATAAATACTGTCCATACAGCGATTAAATAAGAATGCGAGAAGCTCGCGAGATTAACGAGGACCTCGAGACACGAGAATCTCGCGAGAAGTCGAGTTCTTGATTTCTCGGGTCTCGCTTGTGTTCGAGAAGAGACCGTAAGCACTAATTGAGAGCTCAATATATTATTTAATGAAATAATTGAACATATAAGTACATACCTATTTATTTCTCTTTAGTTAAAAGCGGATTTGGTCGCCTTAAAGCGAAGGAAGTAAAAAAGGCGATTCACTCACAAACTCGTATTTAGTTTATTTATTACCTCATATAGACTGAATGAGTCCGTAGTGTTACCAGAAGTTTGTTTTAACGACCAAACTGGAAAACCCTATCACAAACCAGGACCTATGTTATAAAATAACTCATCCTCTTGGAAAATACCAGAAGCTTCCTAGGACTTAAGCCACATGTTGCTTCTAGATTTGACAGCTGTATCACTCCTAATAGCTGGAGTCTTAGCCTGGCAAGCGCAGGGCACGAGCACAGAACTTATCCGATCGTTTCCTCCTCCAACCCGCACTTCCTGCATCTGCTATCACTGACCAAGCCTAATCGTATTCATGGTGAATCGTTTTTTAGTAAGGCCCCATGTCACGGAAGTGATATTCGCAAATGCTACCTTATAATATAATAATTAGTTACCGTTTAAAACCGTTATATGCAGTTAGTTAATGTTTTGTACAGATGTATACCAATTAATTAGTTTGCTAAGTGCACATATCCACAACTGAAAATAGCAGATTATTTGCCACGGTAATATGAGCATCAAATTAAATTTATCGAAATACAAATAATTTGAAAACACCATGGTTTAGAAAATGTGTTATGTGCATAATAAAATGAAATGTCCACACTGTAAAATTTAAATAAAGCACAGTGAATAGTGTGAATGAATTGAAACAATGTAAACATTTCAGCACTTTTATAATAGTTTGTGTTAACAGCATTATTTATCAAACTAAACATTAAATGAAAGCTTAGCATAATGACCCAACCGAGTCACAAATCGATTTTAGTCATTAATTTTAATTTTATGGAATCAATATTGCTCATTCTTGTATGATTATGCATGAGTATGTATGTGTATTAGGCCGGGTCGATTTGGGGGAGGCAAAAAAATCGCCCATTGCTCTGTGAAAATCATATTCTAGGGATGAAAATAAGAAACTTTGCCGAAGGAACCATACCTCTAAAACGAATTCTGATGTCCCCCCCTTTGGGTCGTAGGGGCAAATTTTTAAAAATCCCACTTTGAAATGCCTATGTTTTTTCTTTTTGGAGTTTATTTTTCTCTTTAGAAATTTATTTAGTCAGAACATATGTAAATGAAAAATGAATTTAACTTAGTAATAGAAAAGAAATTAAAAAAAATTATTAGAAATTAGCGTTTTTACAACCCCCTTTTAAAACCAAGGCATCACTGTGATGCATTTGCATGCCGTAAACATAGTTGTGTGGGTTTTTTATTCAACCGTTTTAAAAAATGAAGGTATCACTGTGACACAATTGCAGATCGTAAAATTGCTTGCGTTGTTTTTTTAAGCCACCACAAGACACAGCAGGTAGAATTGAAATTGGCCCCTACCCAAAAGTTCGACCCAAAGCATCAGAATTCGTTTTAGAGGTATGGTTCCTTCGGCAAAGTTTCTTATTTTGATCCCTAGAATACGATTTTCACAGAGCAATGAGCGATTTTTAAATCGACCCGCCCTAATGTGTATATAGGTTGAATATAATAAATAATATAGAGTAATGTGCTCGCACGAACCATTATTTATATCGGTGGGCAAATAGTAGCACATGTAATGGCTGAGAGCATTAAACATCATATATTTATATTCAAGGGTGCTCGTAATAGTATCCATACTCCAACCAAGTCTTCATTAGTTCCAAATACATAAAATTCATTTATATACTCAGCTGTCCTATATGGCAAGGAAAAAATTGTAGGGTCCTCCAACTCTAAATTTGACTTTTGAAATAGAAGCAAGTACGGTGTCCAGGTTTTAGTGTAACGGAGCATTAAATACTCATTCGAGGGCTTTTATATTAAAGTAGGCGTGGCCCTTTAAGTCAGGTGTCAAGGTTTTGGGGTAGAACCGACATTAAATACTCAGCTGCAAGCTTTTATATTAAAGTAGGCGTGGCTCTTTAAGTATGGTGTCAAGATTTTAATGTAACCGAGCATTAAATACTCATTCGAAAGCTCTAGTAATACTTAGCTAAGAGCTCTTATACTAAAATAGGCGTGGCTCTTTTCCGATTTCGTTAATTTCTCTTCACGACAATGCTAATCGTTTACCAAGTTTTGTGATAACAACTTAGCTTCTTAAACCGTTTGGATTATGACCAATATATTTGAAAAGGCCATGTCATGCGAATGAAAGTTGGCGCCCCCGAAAGTATTTCTATCGGAACCCGCCTATGGAAGCAAAGGTAGAGGGCGGCCCCCATTCCGCTGGAAGGACCAGGTGAAAAACGATTTAAAACTCCCTTGGTGTGACCAATTGGCGCCGGTTTGCCAGGGAAGAAGGACTGGCGCGCTTGTTGGAAGGCCATAACTGTTTAAACGGTTAAGCGCCAATTAAGTAAGTAAAGTAAGTTCTATTTGAAACGGATTTTGTCAAGTTGTGCCACGCCCCTTTCGAAGTTTTAGGAACTTAATAAGGGATTAGTACTTGAAAACGGATTTTTTCAAGTGGTGCCACGCCCCTTTTGAAGTTTTAGATAACTTAAATAAGGGATTAGTACACCAACCTGCGCATGAAATTTTGCCTCTGTAACTGCATTATTTACTGAATAGATAAGTTTTTGCTGTTTTCCAAAATTGTATAGATATATATCAAAAACTCGATTAATAATGGAATACTATTCGAAAATAAATGCATAGAAAATCGATAAAATTTTGATAAATAATCGATAACTTTTCGATTAAATTGCGAGCACTTTTTGATAGTATATCGATACTTTTTCCATAAATAATCGATACCTTCCGATAGTAAATCTATAACTTTTCGATAACCAATTGATAGCACATCTGTAACAAAATCGTAACACTCTAATAACAAATCAATAACTTTTTTATAACGTGTCCATAACTTTTCGATAAATACAAGATAACTTTTCGATTAAAATGCGAGCACTTTTTGATAGTATATCGATAATTTTTCCATAAATAATCGATACATTTCGATAGCAAATCTATAACTTTTCGATAACCAATGATAGCACATCTGTAACAAAATCTTAACACTCTAATAACAAATCAATAACTTTTTTATAACGTGTCCATAACTTTTCGATAGCAAATTTGATAAATTTTTTTATAAAAAGCGTAAACTAGTCGATAAAAGATAGATAGTTCAGCGATACGCTTTTTTATCGTTAGCAAATTCATTAGATAACATACTGGTAAAAAAATTATAGCACGCCAAAAACCGTCGATTACAAACCGATAACTTATCAATAACAAACCTTTTCCAGAAGGGGTTATCACGTGAACTCTTATCCAAACAATCGGTTGTATGGGATATGATATTATATAATATGCGGCCGCCGTGGTGTGGTGGTAGTGCTCTCCGCCTACCACGCCGCAGATCCTGAGTCGAATCCGGACAAACAACATCAAAAATTTTAGAAACAGTTTCTTCATTTAGAAGAAAGTTTTTCTGAGCGGGGTCGCCCCTCGGCAGTGATTTGACATTCGGAGGTTTCGATCCTTGTATATATTTTCTTGAACTGCGTGTGACATACATGAACGTAAGCAACTAGTGAAAGTTGCTTTTAGTTCTGAAATAGTGAAGAAATGAAAACTCTCTTATCTGAAAAATCTGTAGTATGAGGGTATCACTCATTATTTATGCTAAAGGCTTGAATCTATACGGTTCTGACAAACTTGAATCTGACATCAAAAAATACCCTCACGAACTTTCATCAAGTCGGATCCACCAAACAACCCACCATTCGCTTGTTGAGTGATAAAAGGGCCATTCGAGCGCAGAGCTCGTTTTGGGTGCCTTTATTGACATCGAAGGGGCTTTCAACAACGTCCTCCTAACTGCTATCGATAGGACTTTAACAAAATTGAAAGTCGAGTCATATCTGATCACATTTATAAACAGACTTTTGGGCTGCAGGATGGTCACAGTGGAGATTCAGTCATACAGAAAAGCGTAAAAAGGATAAAATACTCGAACGCTTGAAAGACTTTCCACAGGTTTGCCTGAATATAATGGTTAGGTGATCTGTTTCCCGCTAAACAGCTGGCAAGATCCATTTAAACGAGGTTAGTTTTTATTTACTGGGAGGTAAACCTTCCTGTATTTAGGCCACTCATGACATTGACAGAGTTTAATTGGTACTATATGATAGGGTTAGGTATGTTCTCATGAAAGTCGCCATGTCCTGCTGCCTTGGAGCTTTTGGCATACGCTGTGAGCTCTCCAAGTGTGGTAAACTGACTATATGACATGGTGATCAAGCCGATCATCATCATCACTGCACACTGCATCCAACTTTAAAAAGGCTAGAAACCGAATTGGATTCAGCAATGTTAACAATGCAACCCGTGGACATTGTTAGGAGGGAAGCCGCGGCCTAGGTTTTAATTTGGTTTGAAAAGGGTGGCAATGGGCACTCCAGCATTTTAACTAGCTTTGAATTAGACCCTGAGATTACTGTTGCGACTAGGTTGCGACCGCCTAACTTATATACCCTCGAGGCATTAGGGGAGTGGGAAACATATTTGGGGAAGGAGTTTGGTGAACTTGTTAACGGTTGGGCCCAAACTGAAGGGTACGTTGGGTAGGGGTGTATTCAGTTAGGAACATAGATTCACCTGACGGTTAAGGCTGTCTACAGCGTCGTCCTAGTGGAAATAAGTGCATATCAATTGGACAGCCAGGCTGCCATTAAAGCGCGCTGTGAATTTAAACGGTATGGCCGAGCGTGGTCGGCGATTACGGGAATCGGTTGCGATCACAACAAGCTAATTTGCAATTAAGATTATTGGGGTGCAGCAGATCTCTTAGCACAAGCTGCATTACGAGCTGGAGATAAAAGCCGGACGCAACTTGCAGTCTGCTGCTGCTAGTCGGCTTCAGATAAATACTAAGGTCCATCTATAAGGTGATTGGAGCATGGTCGGGGCACTGCCCGATGGAAATCCATGTGGTGCGGCTCAAACAGACAGATGGAGAGACGTACATGGCTAAACCAACTCACCTCTTTGCCTTGATCATTTCAGCATGCCTATAAGTATGTCTGACTTTTCTCCTTTAAACTAATTGAAACATTAAACCGTCACCGTGGAATGAGCCACATGTGGTTATAAGAATACCATCAGCCATAGAGATTAGACAGCTGATTGTTCGCAAATATCTGACCGCTAGCACATTGACAATGTCAAAAAGCTAAATAACACCAACAATAACATGACACCAAGCCCAAACAAAATTGATACAAAAACAAGTAAGGAAGGCTAAGTTCGGTTGTAACCGAACATTACATACTCAGCTGAGAGCTTTGGAGACAAAATAAGGGAAAATCACCATGTAGGAAAATGAACCCAGGTTAACCCTGGAATGTGTTTGTGTGATATGAGTATCAATGGAAGGTATTAAAGAGTGTTTAAAAGGGAGTGGGCCTAGTTCTATAGGTGGAAGCCTTTTAGAGATATCGCCATAAGGGTGGACCAGGGGTGGACTATAGAATGTGTTTATAATATATGGGTATCAAATGAAAGGTGCTAATGAGTATGTTAAAAGGGAGTGGGCCTTAGTTCTATAGGTGGACGCCTTTTCGAGATATCGCCATAAAGGGGGACCAGGAGTGACTCTAGAATGTGTTTGTACGATATGGGTACCAAATAGAAGGTGTTAAAGAGTATTTTAAACGGAGTGGGCCTACAGGTGGAAGCCTTTTAGAGATATCGCCATAAAGGTGGACCAGGGGTGACTATAGAATGTGTTTATAATATATGGGTATCAAATGAAAGGTGCTAATGAGTATATTAAAAGGCAGTGGGCCTTAGTTCCATTGGAGAACGCCTTTCGAGATATCGCCATAAAGGTGACCAAGTGTGACTCTAGAATGTGTTTGTACGATATGGGTATCAAAGAAAGGTGTTAATTAGTATGTTAAGAGGGAATGGGCCTTAGTTCTATAGGAGAACGGCTTTTCGAGATATCGCCATAAACGTGGACCAGGAGTGACTCTGAGAATGTGTTTGTACGATATGGGTATCAAATAGAAGTGTTAATGAGTATTTTAAACGGGAGTGGGCTTATAGGTGGAAGCCTTTTAGAGATAGTCGCCATAAGGGTGGACCTAGAGGTGACTATAGAATGTATTTATACGATATGGGTATCAAATGAAATGTGTTAATGAGTATGTTAAAAGGCAGTGGCCTTAGTTCCATTGGAGAACGCTTTTTCGAGATATCGCCCATTAAGGTGGACCAGGAGTGACTGTAGAATGTGTTTGTACGATATGGGTATCAAATAGAAGGTGTTAATGAGTATTTTAAACGGGAGTGGGCTTATAGGTGGAATCCTTTAGAGATATCGCCATAAGTGTGGACCAGTGGTGACTACAGAATGTGTTTATACGATATGGGTATCAAATGAAAGGTGTTAATGAGTATGTTAAAGGCAGTGGGCTTAGCTCCACTGGAAACGCCTTTTGAGATATCGCCATTAAGGTGGACCAGGTGTGACTCTAGAATGTGTTTGTACGATATGGGTATCAAAAGAAAGGTGTTAATGAGTATGCTAAGGGGGATGGGCCTTAGTTCTATAGGAGAACGCTTTTTCGAGATATCGCCATAAAGGTGGACCAAGAGTGACTCTAGAATGTGTTTGTACGATATGGGTATCAAATAGAAGGTGTTAATGAGTATTTTAAACGGGAGTGGGCTTATAGGTGGAAGCCTTTTAGAGATATCGCCATAAGGGTGGACCAGGGGTGACTATAGAATGTGTTGATACGATATGGGTATCAAATGAATGTGTTAATGAGTGTGTTAAAAGGCAGTGGGCCTTAGTTCCATTGGAGAACGCGTTTTCGAGATATCGCCATTAAGGTGGACCAGGAGTGACTCTAGAATGTTTTTGTACGATATGGGTATCAAAAGAAAGGTGTTAATGAGTATGTTAAGAGGGAATGGGCCTTAGTTATATAGGAGAACGCTTTTTGAGATATCGCCATAAAGGTGGACCAGGAGTGACTCTAGAATGTGTTTGTACGATATGGGTATCAAATAGAAGGTGTTAATGAGTATTTTAGACGGGAGTGGGCTTATAGGTGGAAGCCTTTTAGAGATATCGCCATAAGGGTGGACCAGGAGTGACTATAGAATGTGTTTATACGATATGGGTATCAAATGAAAGGTGTTAATGAGTATGTTAAAAGGCAGTGGGCCTTAGTTCCACTGGATAACGCCTTTTCGAGATATCGCCATTAAGGTGGACCAGGCGTGACTATAGAATGTGTTTGTACGATATGGGTATCAAAAGAAAGGTTTTAATGAGTATGTTAAGAGGGAATGGGCCTTATTTCTATAGGAGAACGCTTTTTCGAGATATCGCCATAAAGGTGGACCAGGAGTGACTCCAGAGTGTGTTTGTACGATATGGGTATCAAATAGAAGGTGTTAATGAGTATGTTAAAAGCAGTGGACCTTAGTTCCATTGGAGAACGCCTTTCGAGATATCGCCATTAAGGTGGACCAGGAGTGACTCTAGAATGTGTTTGTACGATATGGGTATCAAATTAAAGGTATTAATGAGGCTTTTAAAAGGGAGGGGCCTTTATTTGTATATGTGAAGGCGTTTTCGAGATATCGACCAAAATGTGGATCAGGGTACCCAGAACATCATCTGTTGGCTGCCACTAATTTATTTATATATCGTCGGTCCAATGCCAAAGAAACGAATGCGCATGTTTGATGTGTTGAGAAAAACGTGTAAGATATTGTTAAATAAAGAGATTTAATTAATAGAGATTTAATTTTTTATTTTTCAACCTCTATTGGAAGCTTTACTTTTGTAAACCACTAAGTAATGTTAATTTAAAATGATTTCAAAATTTTTTCAAAAAAATGCATATTTGTTGACATATATAATATTTCGTTTAAACGAAATGGCACATTCGTTTCTTTGGAATTGTACCGACGATATTTAATACCACGGACAGTATTCTTGCCATGATTCCCAAGCGCTTTTGGTTTCGCCCTGCAGAACTTTTTCATTTTCTTCTACTTAATATGGTAGGTGTCACACCCATTTTACAAAGCTTTTTTTAAAGTTATATTTTGAATCAAAAAACCAATCCAATCACCATTTTTCATCCCTTTTTTCGTATTTGGTATAGAGTTGTGTCATTTAAAAATTTTTTTCGAAAACTTCGATATCGAAAAAGTGGGCGTGGTCATAGTCGGATTTCACCCATTTTCAATAAGATATAAATACGTGAGCTAAGTTTAGTAAAGTAACGGCCGAGCGGAAGGACAGAAGATCAACTGTGTATAAAAACTGGCGTGGCTTCAAAGCGATTTCGCCCATTGCCAAAGAACACTGTTATCGTTAAAGAAGCTATGCCCTTGTAAAATTTCACAAGGATTGGCAAATTTTTGTTCGACTTATAGCATTAAAGGTATTCTAGAAAAATTAAATGAAAAAGGGCGAAGCCACGCCCATTTTGGATTTTTTTTTATATTTGTATTTTGCTGCACCATATCATTACTGGAGTTGAATGTTGACATAATTTACTTATATACATATGTACTGTAAAGATATAAAATTTTTGTTAAATTTGACTTAAAAACTTTTTTTAAAGGTGGGCGTGTTTGTCATCCGATTTTAATTTAAGACACATATAGTAGTAGGAGTAACTTTCCTGCCAAATTTCATCTTGATATCTTCAACGACTGCCAAATTACAGCTTGTAAAACTTTTAAATTACCTTCTTTTAAAAGTGGGCGTGCCACCCCCATTGTCCAAAATTATAATAATTTTCTATTCTGCGTCATAAGGTCAACCCACCTGCCAAGTTTCATCGCTTTATCCGTTCTCGCTTTATACTCATTACCGATGTCGAACATGGCTATGAAGATGAATGAATTTCTTTTTTCGCCCAGATCATTTTGATATATAGAAGTCTATATCTATCTCGATTAGTTTATGCCGTTACAGGGTACCGTTATGCGAACAAAATGAATATACTCTGTGAGCGCTGTTCAGCTGAGTATAAAAAATGTTGCCTAACATTAGGCGTTCAGTCTCTGTTTTCGATCTATTAAAGCTGACTGAGCGTCATATTCGTACGTGTGTGTGCATTCAAGCATCGGATTACGAAAACCACATCAAATATCATCGCAAACGGCCTAAATTTGTTGATATTTCAAAAAAGAAATATTTGCGCAAAGCAAAGCAAACGGTCTATTAAAGGCTCTTAAATACACGCACACGTTTACTAATACACCCACATGTTTTAAGCTATAATTATGTGTACCAAGATTTGTAGAATTACGCTTAGTCATCCAATTAAATTGTTTTATGCGGGAATGAAAACGTATTTATTGTCTTTTTATTGCTACTTTTTGTGGTTTCTTCTACAAGCTGTGGAGTACACAATCACGCAAAAGGGATTAATTAAGTGCCGACTTATTTGACACTCAAACTTTGGCACACATTATTTTAGCTGTGATGAGATTGTGTTTAATATTGTTGAGTATAATTTGAATTCTTGCATTATTTCGAATGAGAGCTGAAAGTGTGAAGTGAAGTGATGCTATTTGAATTTTTTATGGGCGATTTCCTTAAAGGTTTCCCTAAGATGATATAAAGTTGGAAGGTGTTACACATAATGTCTAGCTTACTTCAGGCTGGATAAATTTATGCAGCGAAGTTCGCCTGCTTGGTTTACACGCACTTTGAGTCGTTTGACCCTAATTAGAAAATTGTGTTCGTATTTAATCAAATCATTGTGGTTGGTGTTAAGAAGTTGAAGAATTTTTGTCAATGATGGCTTCGTTCTGGGCAGTTTTCTTAACATGAAAGTATATCTCAGGAATGTTCTGTCAGTGTCGCCGAAAAAGCGTTAGCTACATTGGTAGAATTGGCACAATGGAGTGGTACTAATACTGTTTTCACACAGACGGCTTATTGAATAATAAAGGCAGTTTTCTACACTAAGACGCTTATTGAGCTCAATCTTCCCTACAAAGTTCGAATCTATAATTATTTCATTAGTGACTAATCGAATGCCTAATGAAGCCGAAAGCACAATGCAACTCTGTTGGGAGCGTTCAGTAGTTTTTGGTGTGTTCAGTGCTTAAAAATGTCATTTGTCAAAGTAAATGTGATTGTCTGTCATATAGCATTGTAATTTTATTCGCTTGATATTTCATCCTTCAATCTAATCAAGCAGCTACTTATGTGTGAAAGCAAAAAATTTACGATTTCATTAGAAGGTGAAATGAGATCATTAAGTTTCTGTGTGAAAACAGTATAAGACTCATAGGAAAGTAAGCAAGCTTGTCCTTGGAAATCAAGAAATATCTACTTTCTCTTACTTCATATGCTGGGACTGCCCATGTGGTGTCCTGTATGAAGGGATTAAATATCTCGGCGATATATTGCACAGCAGGCTTAATGAAGGTTACAAAGTTATAGTGGGACCACTGACAAGTGCTTACAATTACCTGCAACAGTAGATAAAGCGACCCGTTATAAAATTATTCGATTTTATCGCATACTTTCGAAACTGGCAGTTGAAATGGAATAGTTCGAAAAAGTGTCGCTGAATATATCGGTGAATTCCCGTCCTGAAACACTGGCTGTAACGAAATTACGAAATTTTCGAACTCATTTTCAAATAAAATAATAAAATAAATTTTTAAGTTAAACGATGTTATTGAAAACAATACTTACATTAAGCAATAATAATACTAAAAGCTAGAAAATAATTAGGTAGGTTTAACACTCCTCATTAATCTGGGGCGTTGATCACACAATTACATAAAAGCGGTGGACGCGTCAAATTCCTATTAACAGTCATAAGTAAAACCAACTGAACTTTATCAGGTTATGCTACGCCTCACATTTTTAGAAATTTCACGCGCCCAACGCTTTTATTTACTTGTCTCATCAACGCCCTAGATTCATTAGGAGTGTGATGACTAGTACCTAGGACCCATCTAATTATTTTCTAGCTTTTAGTAAATATTGTCAATATTGTTTTCAATAAAACCGTTTAAGTAACATTTTTTTATTATTATTTTATTTTCCAGTTTTTAGTCTTTATCCTACCTAACCTAGTTCATTTAGCGAATCATTATTACAAGGACTCTTTCCTGACAATTTGTTACAATCTAAGTCCTCAATACATAATCCTTCCAAAGGCTTTACTCGACTTAGCGGCACGTATGCTTGTCCCTCCTCGAACTACAAGGTATTTCGAAGTCACTTCTACCGAACTTTATGTTATATTTGTTCGTAATATGAGCCAAATCGGACCACAAATACGATTTTTTGAAATATTTCGATCCATGCGCTATTTATCGGTGTTTTTGCTTATTATTGCATTTTCTGAACTATATTCCAAGTTTCAAGCTTGTAGCTTATCGGGAAGTTACTTAAATTTTAATTACAAAATTCCCGCCGGACGTCCGGCTTGTCAAGTCAAGCTAAATAAAACCGTTTTAAAAAACGGCATAATCTTAATTTCAAATCAATTACGGCTTGGTCTATGATGCAATAATACCAGACAGGTAAAGTCAATAGTACAACAACAAAATTTGACGGCCCTCATATCCCGTAATGATTTTAAAGTAGCAGGGAGGCACACTTTTAAGTACTATTTTGCTACTATTTAACCGTGCGAGAAAAGTCAAACTCGATATATTTTCACATTGGAAATGAAGACATGAAAGAAAAGAGAAGAGAAACAGATGGAATATATACAAAAAGTAGAAGAACCTGGAGGAGATTCGGAAAGGTAAACAGGACAACATAAAGATGGAGAGTGAGAGTAAAACTAAGAACAGGGGTAATGGTTTAGGATAAAGTGGTAACAATAAATTAGCAGGAAGATTGAAAATAAGGATAAGATTAGAGTAATGCCCCCAGCGGGTTAGGGGGCTTAGAATATATCCGAGGCAGGTATGCATATCGTAAGGGGCGACTAAAGTACCAAATTTGATTCAAGGGGTTGTGTAGTGCAACCCCAAGGGGATGTAAATAAATAAATAAATGTAAGGCGCGGTAACCTCCGAAGAGATCTAAGGCCGAGCTTCTCTTCCAATTTGCGTCGTGCTCCTCTTGATTTTCCCTACAAATTGGCCGGACGGGACCTACATGTTTTATGCCGACTCCGACGGCATCTGCAAGGCAGATGAGTTTTCACTGAGAGCTTTTCATGGCAGAAATACACCTGGAGCGCTTGCCAAACACTGCCGAGGGGCGACCCCGCTTAGAAAAATTTTCTTCTAATTTAAAAACCTTATTTCTAAAATTTTTGATGTTGCTTTGTCCGGGGTGCGAACCCAGGGCATACGGTGTGGTAGGCGGAGCACGCTACCATCACACCACGGTGGCCGCCAAAGGGGTTGCCAGCGCAATATATATCTTCTCCAACTCAATTGTCAACCTCAAATATCCGTGGCGAATCCTGTTTCTTTATGAGCCGAGGCTCTGGCGACCCCAAATCCTTTATGAATCTAGGAGGTGGGAGGGCGGTATGACCTAGATGGTTGCATGTGGTCATACCAAATCGTTTACGAGATGGTCGGGCTAGTACCTTAATGGTGCTTGTTACCGGAACGTACTGGATCTTTATCGCTACAACAACAACAACAATTAGAATACTAGTGAGAGTTAGACTTGGATAAGATCAAGAGCTGGAAGAGTAAGAGGAAAACTGGTAAAATGTACGGAAGAATGAACAGGAGGGGGAAATTGAATGAGCCGATTAACGTTAACTTAAAAATGTATAGGATGTAGGAAATAAAGAGGCAGAGGGTTGGACGATAGGGGAGGGGGATAGATAGATAAAATACGGACAATGTCTGTCGGTCTTGGTAATACGGCTGGTAGTATTTCATGTTTGTTTATATGTTTCCAGAGTTAGTCATAGCTTTGTAAAACAAAGTTCTTATAACCCAAAGTTTTTTGAACCGGGAAATTTTTAAGCTCTGGTTTTTTGAAGTACTTTTTGAAGCTGTTAAACCTCTTTAAAACTGATAACTAATTTCTCAGCTAGCTCTGCTTTTATACTCTCGGTTATCTCATTCGCCAATTCTCCTAAGGTCTAGTCGTTTCACGATCACGTGTTCTACAATGGCTGCACCTCAGGCTTGGTTACCCAGCTATATACATGTACATGTCTAGCCATATACGTGTGTATGTGTGAGTAACTACTTCTTCTCTTAGCTGATGACTACATATGTGTATGTGAGATATTATTCGTCGCCTTCCATGTACGTAAGTGTTACTTGCCTTAGTGTGTTCATTTATATAAGAGTGACTGTTTGCTGCTTTTGTTGTTGTGATTATTTACTAACAGCATAGTGATGCTAATATTCGCCACAGTATTAATGTAGTAATTTTTTATGTTACTGAAAAAGCAAGGCAAAATAAGTCAAGAAGCAACAATTAAATTTATCAGGGCGAGTATTGTTAAATGTGACTCCATTTTGTAATATTGACTTCACCTGTTTGGTTTATTGCATCATGGGTTTTGTCTGATATATCTATAGCACAAAAAAATTTCAGATTAAGAATCAAATTTTACTTATTTAATTTAATAAATTTACTTATTTACATTTATGTAAATTGATTTGAAGTCGTTTAAGCGGTAACACAAGCCAAAAAACAACAAAAAAAAATACATTTCGACATGCCTTAAATAAATAATGGAAATAAAGTGGAAAGTGTAAATGAGTGCCAACAAAAACAAAATTATTGCTTGATTTGCGTTCATATTATTGATGTACGAATGTACAGAAATTTGATGGAATCATCAAATCTAATAAATGATTGACAATGCGGCAAATGCCATAAGCCAAAGAGATTAACAGAAAAAAATGCATTTTTCAAGTAAAATAGAAAAAAAGAAAAAATTTTGTAATTTTTTTTGTTATAATTCAATACTTGATCATCTATTATTTGAATCTACTTTATTCTTTCCTTTCATTTTATTTATTTAAAGACAAATTGGTGTTAGGTTGATTGTCTGCTAAATCTATTTTACTTTTGACATTTGACAAATATCAGTTGACAGCTAACAATTGCGAATATAAATTGACTTGGAATTGTCAATCAAAA
Organism: Eurosta solidaginis; assembly: GCA_029619165.1. Lineage (NCBI taxonomy): Eukaryota > Metazoa > Arthropoda > Insecta > Diptera > Tephritidae > Eurosta > Eurosta solidaginis. The sequence goes on along the minus strand of JARSSU010032066.1, from coordinate 14,993 downwards.
AATGACAGCTTAATAATGAAATAAAAGAAGTCAAGGAATTTTATACTTAAGTCCAGATTATGTATGACGCCGTGACACTTTGCATCGCAGTCAACACATTCACACTCACCATTTTATACAACCCAAATTTCACAAATGCACTCAGATTTACTGTCACTCGCTGATTCCTTTATATCTTACAAATTTGGGTTCACTCGCCAAGTTATATACAATTTGGCCCTAAATCTATAAAAGAACTTCAATGTATGCAGCTTTGATCTAATTGGTTGGTTGGCTGGCTAGTGTGGCAAGTCCGTTTTGAAAGCAAACTCGTGTAATGCCCTATGAAAAATATATTAACAAGACTTTCGAATGTTTAAATGTACCAATAAGTTAGGTTACGTTGAACTGGCCGGTCAATAAGACCTCACGTAGACTGAATGTGTGTATAGTAAATACAGTACAGCTGTCCAGCAATCTATTTGTCTGCACATTCGGGGAAACTAAATTCCTTATGGAAGGCTCCTCTCCAAAAACTCTGTAGAGAGTTTTTCGCCGTAAACACGACTTCTGGAAACTCTATATGCTATACGAACCTTGATCAGTTATAGCGGTGATAAGATTTTTTCGCTTCTGCAACTCGCGCTTGCTCATCAGCAATCTTAAATAAAGAAACGGGGTGTTTGCTCACCAGAGTGTAGGCATTTTCTCTAAACTTGTCGATCAGATTTGATTTTATCGTTTCTGATACGAGAGCCCGAAGAGCGAATTAAGTGGTTATTTCGGAAGATGCATAGATAAAAACGTAAATTGAAGTATTGCAAAGACTCCCAATCTCACTCCCCAAGCCATTTTTGAACCGCCTGTGCGAACTAAGAAGCCGAGTCTCCGAACAAGCTTCCTTTCTTGGGTGTAGAAGACAGAATGTTATAGTTTGTATCGAATAATATTAATATGGTATAATATCATAGAACACATGTGGATCATGTTTGTTGTAATGTACATATGAGTCAATACTCTTTGGAAAAATACGTAAGGGCTTTACAAAGAAAATACTCCCGCAGCCTAGTATACACTATGCAGCCGATACGTTTATTGAAAAATGTTAGGTAGCACCTGTAGCGATAAAGACTCTCCCCGAAGGTTTTGGGCAGTGTTATCGATGTTGATGATCCTTAGCCGAATATTGGTCCGGTACATTCCGGCAACAAGCAACCTTAAGGTACAAGCCCGACCATATCGGGCACGATTTAATATGACCACATTGCACCTTGAGGAACTTGGGGTCGCCAGAGCCTCGGCCGCTAAAGCAACAGGATTCGTCACGGGTAGGGGAGGTTGATAAGAAGACGGTTGGAGAAGCTTTAAATTGCTCTGGAAACCTCTTGAAATCTTGAATCATTTGTATATTTTAGGCGCCTATTATGACAGACATACCTGCCGAGGGTATATTCTAAGCCCCCTAACCGGCTGGTTGGGGAAGGAGAGTTTTCGATATTGATAGTCTCTTACTGGATGTTGTGCCCAACACGCTCCGGACCCAGCATCTTAAGGTAAAATCCCTATTCTTTTAAGAACGATTTAATTTTTTCCTTTAATCCATCTCAGCTCATATTTGTAATTGGATTCGCTTTGCGTGAATAAGGTTGACTATTGATTTGAGGATATTTTGAAGCTATTGTAAAAGGTAAAAATGTATAAAGGTTTATGGATAAATAAAAACAACGTGATTTACTGGAAGCGCTAATGTTCAGCGCTGAAATTCAATTTCAATTGATTTTTATTAATAAATGCTTTCCTCTTTATAGCAATTTTTGTTACAATACTATTACAATATTTTGGTATAATACTTACACACTAAAAATAACTACATTCTATTTCTATATACCTATTCAGTGCTATATTCTTATTACCTAACTATGTAATAATGTTTGGTCAGTCGCACCGACAAACAGACGCTGTCATTCAGTTATGTTTATGGGTTAAGCAACTGTAAATGGATATGGCTCCCCGCTGGGTTTCAATGTAACTTAACTATGCCGCTATGACTGTGTCGCTATGAGTAATTTGTGTGTGTTTGAAAGTGAAATTGATTTGCTTATGCATTTCAATTTAGACCTATTCTGGTATGTACGTAAGTAAAAATATCTTGTATTGCGGTAGTACCACACTATACAGCTTTCTATGACGCTGAACAAGGATGCGCTCTCACTAACTAGCAACCAGCGGAACGCGAATCATTTTGGATCGCAAAGCCAACCCCAATTGCAGTTCGCGCGGGATATTCGATATCAAGCCTAGAGATGCTTTACTTTTTGCTTACAGATTTTCCTTGTCGCTTTCCAATTAAAAAATAAATAAAGATTACCTCCAAAGAGATTTTAGGCCGAGCTTCTTTGGCATGTACATGTTTTATGCCGACTATGAATGGCATCTGCAAGGCAGATGAGTTTTCACTGAAAAGCTTTTAATGGTTGAACTACACTCAGAGTTTTTGCCAAATCACTTCAGTTTAGAAACACTTTTCCAGTGGGCCTTAGTTCTATATGTCGACGACTTTTAAATTACCTTCTTCTAAAAGTGGGCTGCGCCCCACCCATTGTCCAAAACTTTACTAATTTTCTATTTTGCGTCATAAGGTCAACCCACCTACCAAGTTTCATTGCTTTATCCGTCTTTGGTAATGAATTATCGCACTTTTTGGTTTTTCGAAATTTTCGATATCGAAGAAGTGGGCGTGGTTGTAGTCCGATTGATTTCATTTCAAATGGCGATCTGATATGAGTGCCCAGGAACTTACAAACCTAATTTCATTAAGATACCTCAAAATTTACTGAAGTTATCGTGTTTACGGACGGACGGACGGACATGGCTAAATGAATTCCTTTTTTCGCCCAGATCATTTTAATATATAGAAGTCTATATCTATCTCCATTAGTTTATGCCGTTACGGATTACCGTTAGCGAACAAAATTAATATACTCTGTGAGCTCTGCTCAGCAGCACGCCGCTGCTATCCATAAACGGTCAGAAAAACACTTCCAATAAAATGCAATCCAGCTATCTATCCGGAAGTGTTGTTTCCAGTTAGTAGCGTAAGAACTCCAACCACCCGGATTAATCGTTCGGGCTGGGTAGTACTAAGGTTTAGTTGTTAGTACCTATTATTTCTCTCACCTTTTGTTTCACAGAGTACAGTATATAATAGTTTGCTTAACAGGCGATTATAATGGCATGAAGAGATCGAGTGCGTTTATAGACTTCCATTCGACACAAGATTTTTGTTATTTTCTTGCTAAACAGTGAAATAACATTACATAACAGAAAATCACTGCAAATTTTAAGTGGGCTCTTCACAAAGGTTGAAAGTTTTGCTAGAAAATAGTCCGGTTATAATAGTGCTGTTTTACAAAAACCTATCACTTGCAAAAATGTTCGTATCACCTGAAAAGTCGGGTACCGGTGCTTATACGTAACAACTTGTTTCTTATTATGAGTGAAACGACTACTGTGACGGGATTGAAAAGGTACGTTGAATGTAAGCTTTTCAATTGATAAAATTACAACTTTAATGACAATGCAAATTGAAATAATAGGAAAATATACAACATTGGCTACGCAATACTTACCATACAATAAACCTTGGCTGATAGCTACCAACAATAGGGAAACGACTTACGAGGTTTATATCCCCTCTTTTTCAATGTGAGAATATTTGCATTAGAGTGTTTCATTTTTACACTATGCTTGTTTTGCTCTGCTTTATAGCAAAGCCGCTAAATCATGCATTACTTTACCAATTACATTCCTCAGTAATTGGAAAAAGTAATCAGTTACCTATACTCCGCTGAAAAGGAATAGATTAAATATCAATTCCTCAAAATGTCAAATGTAATTTCGTTTTTGTTTTTCAAGGCTCCATTCCAAAAAATTTGTAATTGAAAATTGCTCAAATATAATTACTATCCCAGTACTTTCGAAATTAATTGAAATTTTTTTCAATTGCATTACAAGGAATGGCAAAAGCACTTTCGAGTCTCCCATGCCATTCCTCAAAGGAATTTTGAAAGTAATTGAAAAACTAAAAGTTAATTCACGCATAAAAACTTTACTGCGGTGATGTGGGTGACTTTTTCCAGACGGTAGAGGCAAGAAAAAATGAGAAGCCAAAATTGAAGTCGAATCGGCGTAGTATGATTTGTTATCTAAGAGGTAACTGCTTATAATAAATAAATGAAAGGCGCGATTGCGTTGTGCTCCTTTTATTTTTTCATACAAATTGGCGGACGGGACCTGTATGTTTTTAAGAGCCGACTCCGAATGCATCTGCAAGACGATGTGTTTTTCACTGAGAAGTTTTCATGACAGTTATACACTCGGAGTGCTTGCCAATCACTGCCGAGGGCGACCCGCTTAGAAGGCTTTCTGCATCATGAGAAAATTTGTTTATAAAATTTTAATATTGCTTTGCTGGCGCGTGAATCCCAGGATCTTCGGTGTGGTAGGCGAAGCACGCTACCAGCACGCCACGGCGACGCCGTCTGTCACTAGTTATCGAGTTGTTACCGACGTGTTTTTCGATAACCTTCGACGAGTTATCACTTTGTTTGTCGATTTGGTTATCAGTATGTTATCGGCGTTTTTATCTACAATGTATAAACTAGCTAACAATTTGCTACTGAAGTGTTATAAATAATGTATTTTTTATCAACCAGTTTTTTCTCGGTATTTTATCGACGAAATATTGATTTTTTACAGAAAACGTATCGTTGTTTATTGAAAAAATAATCGATTTGTTATCAAAAAGTTAAAGGAAATTATTGATTTGTTTTCTTAAAATATCGATGCGGTATCGAAAAAATAGCTCAATTTGTTATCGGACGAGTAATCGGCGTGCTATGATTTGTTATCGAAAGCTTTTTGGGTGTATTCGCGAGAAGTATTGGTCAGTTGTCGAAGTGTTATTCGAAAGCAGAAAGCCTTCGAGTATCTCATGACGCAATAACCCGAAAGGTGAAGGCAGTGGTACAACAACAAAAGTTGTATGGCCCTGACAATCCGGTAATGAATAATTGAGCTATAGGGCGGGACAGTTTGGTAAATTTTCTAACTTTTTCTACGGAAAATACGATTCGGGCCCAGATTTCAGGTAGTAAAATGAAAACAAATTAACCTGAATATAACGAGCCATAACCGCAGAAATGGCTAACCGGCATAAACAAATTGGTTCAGTAGACGCTTTTTTTGTATTTATATTGTGCGATTTCTTTAGATAGTAACGCTGAAATTTGGTGTGTATATAAGACTATATAATTGACGTATATCAATGTGGGATTTTTTGCTTTCTTTGATAATAATGGCGCATGTCCAAAAAAAGACTTCATTACTTGGAAGTGTCGTTAAGCCAAAACTAAACTAATAAAAAATACACATTTGAAACATTAAAAACAGTGGTTGTGTGATGCAGATCAATGTTTTTATTCAGATTTCAAGACGGAATTCATATTTAAAGATGCAGACTGATTAACAAATATTTTAAATTTACTACTAAACTAAGTTTTTCTAAATAAAAACTATATTACTAGGTACAATCTATTCATTTCCCATTGCCGTCTTCTACATCTAGTAACTGATAATGTATCTGTGATAAAAGAGTTGTGTTTTGATTTGAGGTACCTCTTTGGAAAATTTCGGGATTATATTTGTATCATAAATTGGTTTCAAATCTTGATAATTTAACGATGAAATTCTCTGTAAACTCCTGTATAACAGAAGCAGAAGGTACCTACTTTCGTAGAAGTCTTTTATGCAGTGGTTGCGGGATCCTCCTACTCGTTTCCCAACACAAGTATCTTCTTCAACTATTTCCTCTGAAGAATCGGTGTCGCTGTATGGAACTAGTGCAACTTTATTTGAAATCTGCAAAAATCATCTGGCTATATTCATTATAATCCTTATTAAGAAAATCTTAATCTAAAAAATAATCATCTGTGTTTGCAAGAAGTCCATATTTAAATTAAAGACACGAAAATACGAAACATGCATACCAAAATGTGAAAACCTTGTATTAAAATGACAAAATTTTCTCGGAAAAGGCTTAACCTACACATTGCGAGCACAAAAAAATATAAACAAGTGTTTTGTGCACTTGAGCCAAAATTGGCTTATCTATAACTTCGTATCGGTATTTCGTAGGACTTTAATTTTTTTTGGAGCTGCTGCATATGGTAATGGACTTTCGGTTTCCATCAAAAACAAAAAAATCAAAATAATGTCGGTTAAGCCCTTTGTGCGTTATGGCTCGATAAACACCTACTATGTATGTATGTGTATGTATGTATGTAACATTGCTCGCAGACGCTCCATCATGTAATGAAAAGCATCCAACAGACAAGGAGTTATCATATACTTACTTATATACAATGAAATAAAACTGAAAATTTACTATTATTGTCTATTCTGTTGTAGTGCATTTTACTACAAACCACGCAGATAACAATTCAAGTGCAGCAATCATTAAATTAATGAAGCCCATTGAATTAAGAAGAGCACAAATAAATGCAACTACTTCAATAATGGAATTGAATATCACTTGTAGATTTAAAACAATCAAAGAAGATTTTTCAAAGGAACTTAAATATTCTTGCAGACGAACGCAATTTAGGTATTTAACATAGAAAATTAATGGTCTGAATATTTAAGAACTATGAGGTTGAGTTAGGTTAAGTTAACTGTACGGTCAACAAGACTCACATAGACTGAATGTGTCCATGTTGTTACCAGACTTTGTTTAACGACCAAACGATGAATCCCAATTAAGTGTTAGGACTTATGATATGGAATAACTCCTCGCTTTTCGCAAGTCTTAGAAGTTTTCTAGGACCTAGTTTAATTGCTGATCTTCTACTCTGCCGCTCTGTTGGAGCCTTGACCTAGCGAGCGCAACCGTTTCTTCCTGCAGCTCGCACTTCCTAAATCTGCTGTTACTGATGAAGCCTAACATATAAACATTTGGCGCCAGAAGGTAATTTCCAGGTAGTGTGCCCATCGTGAGCGTTAAGTCGTCTCTCCTTAGTAATATGAGCGACTTTGTGAGTCAAGTACCGTGGGATTTGCACATAGTCTTAGAAAATTTTTCACGCCTTTTCTGCTTGATCAAGCATATGCAAATCCTGTCTTCTTTTTATTTCTCCCAAACGGACTGCGGCGTCTATTGTCGTTTCAGCGAATGCTCACCTTCCTTTACCAACTTTTCGCCCATTTCGTTATCTTTATGACCGAGAAGGTTAGGATTGAGTAAAATTTTTTAATGCTACTTTGCATTCCATGACACTTTTTGATGAAGTACTGTGTGCGATTATTGCCTTGATCGCCGCCTGACTTACTTACTTACTCAATTGGTGCTAAACGGTTCAAACGGTTATGATCATCCAACCATGCGCGCCAATAACTCATTCGCTCTACCAACTGCACAAAGTGATCACACCAAGGTAGTTTGAATTGTTTTTCACCCAGCGGAGTGGAAGCCGCCCTCTTCCCCTGGTCCCACAGAAACACTTTCTTAGCAGGAGCGTCATCTTTCATTCGCATAACATGGCCTAGCCAGCGTAGCCGCCGCGTTTTAATTCACTGAACTATATTGATGTCTGCGTACAGCTCATCATATTGACGCGTCCTCCAGAATTTGTGCTGCATTTTCACGGCTTTAATTTTCGCCTGAAAAGCGCTGCAGTAATTTGGCAGCCTGTAGGATCTGCAGTACATCGGCACAGTAAATAGCAGACCCGAACCGTTGCCCTTAATTTGAAACCATTCCATTCAATTGTGGCCCCAATATTTCGTTCGAAGTTCAGTAAGGAACCATATATTCCATTTGCCAGATATCAGATGGCGCTACAATGCTATAGCCATAAGGCCTGCACTCAAGCTGCGTGAGGTCTCAAGCCTTGTTTCAGTTGCTAACGCGATAGTGATTGAAGTTAAACTGCAAACAAATAATTTCGGGATGTTTGATAAAAGCTTTGTTGGCTTTTTGTCGTTAACAACCGATACCGATCAGCTATTGTTTTATTATCGATTTATTATCGAAAGCGATATTCTCGTCGAGTTACTTTTATAAGTTTGTCGAATACAAATTGTTAACTATTGGCAATATCTTTGCTCAAGGAGAATAAAGCGCCGTTAATAGTGGATAACCCACCAAATAACTTAAAAATTTAGGTGATCAACAAATATAGCTCTTACTAGCATCAGCGCCTAGGCAAAACAATGGCAAGCGTGGTCAGCCACTTTCAGACTGCCACGAGTCTCACCAGAATCGATTTCAGACTTTGGCTGTCTGAGTAGATTGTAAATTTCCTAACTAAAGCAGCGCTAAATACCATCTTATGCATCTCGCTTCCCAAGGCAGTCGGTTCTATGTACTGGAGCGACTCGGGATTTTTCCCCACCAAGGACTGTCATTTCACCCCATTTAATTTGTTGATTCCCTCCCATAAACTGTGATCCTCCAATCAGCTCCTTGCAGCGAGACTGCTCCATATTCTCTTGCTCAGGGAAGGCATCGAATCCAATCCGGGTCCGTCTCCTGACCTCGGTCCTGAGAAACGGTTTTTCTGCGTCTTTTTGGGACGGTCATACTCTTGTCAGTGTATCTCGTGCAAGGGATGGTTGCATCGGACTGGCTGTTCTGTGCTAGATCCCAAAACCCGACGTCCTCGTAACTTTTATAAATCTTTTGTGGCTCCTTGCTGTTCACGCCCAAGGGCGTGCCGTAGTCTATCCTTAGCCCCCCAAATAAGGGATATAAACCAACGCATCAGATTGATTGTAGATGAACACAAGCGGGCGAAATGGCAGGAGCACCTAAGCGGTTGTAACCTCTCTGCCGGTGTAGGTAAGCTTTGGTCCACCGTAAAGTCCCTATCGAATCCGTCTAAGCACAATGACAAAATGTCCATCGCCTTTGACGATAAAGTGCTGTCGGATGCGAAAAAATGCGCGAACGCTTTCTGCCGAAAATATATAATTCATTCTACGGTAGACAAAGATAAATGGAGGGCCAACAGACACGCACATAAACATAAATTGAGCGCGTCTCCAATTACCATCACCGCGAAAGAGGTTGAAGATGCCATCGGTCATGCTAAACCATCCAAAGCAGTGGGCCCAGACGGCATAACCATGCCGATGGTTAAAAGCCTAGGGAAACAGGGTTTCAAATATTTAGCGCATTTCTTCAACTTGTCTCTTCCACTTTTGACATTCCCGAAAAATGGAAAATGGCTAAAGTGGTCCCGATGGGAAAACCAGCTAACATAGGAGAGTCATATCGACCGATATTTCTCCTATCGCCAGTAGCCAAGACGCTTGAAACCATTTTGCTCCCCTACTTCAAAGCAAATTTGCAGCTAGCCTATCATCAGCATGGCTTTAGAAAACTCCATAGCACCACCACAGCGTTAAATGCCATTAACACCCAGATAAATTGCGGTTTAAATCAAAATCCCCACCATAGATTAGTACTCGTTGCGCTAGACCTATCAAAAGCTTTTGATACGGTCAACCATGGCTCGTTACTGCAAGACCTGGAAGGGTCTACTCATCCCCCACATCTCAAAAGGTGGCCCGCATATTATCTGATTGGCAGGCATCTGTGCAATTTAGAAACGAAACATCAAAACCAGGAAGAATTAAACAAGGGGTGCCACAGGGTGGTGTCCTATCACCACTTTAGTTTAACTTCTACATATCAAAGCTATCTTTGCCACCAGAAGGAGTTACTATCGTTTCCTACGCCGAAGACTGCACAATAATGGCCACAGGCTCAAGCCCTCAGATAGACGAGCTTTGTAACAGAATAAACGGCTATCTCCCTGATCTCTCCAGTTTTTTCGCCTCGCGAAATCTGGAATTATCACCAACTAAATCTTCCGCGACCTTATCTACAACATGGACGACCCAAATGTCGACCATTTTGAACATCCAAGTCGACGGCACTACACTGCCGATTGTCCAACACACCAAAATCTTGAGTGTGACGTTTGATCAGGATCTACATTTTGTAGAGCATGCAGCCACAATTGTACCCGAAATCCAAAGCAGTAATAAAATCCTCAAATCTCTTGCTGGCAGTAATTGGGGAAAAGACAAAGAAACGCTCATTACCACTTACAAAGCAATTGACCAGGCGATTGCATGCTACGCGTCCCCTATATGGTCGCCGAGCCTAAAAACTACTCACTGGAAGAAGCTACAGACCTGCCAAAATACTGTTCTCTGAACCGCCACGGGCTGTCTTCTTATGTCACCGGAACACCATCTACATAACGAGGCGAGAATACTCCCCATCATGGAGAGAAATGAGATGCTAACCAAACCAAACAGTTCCTGTTTAATACCCAGAAACCTGGGCATCCCAACAGACATTTCATTGGTGAGCCAACACCGCCCAGGGGCTTAAGGAGTCATCTCCGTAAGCATTATGAGGAAATACGGCACATGAGAACTCAGCCATACGAAGCAAAAAAACAACAGCACGTCCCCAGTGAACTCCACAAACAGGCATCGGACCTTTATGCCAGGAATTGCCCGGTGAATCCAATACTTAGAAAACAGTACCCAAAACTAGCGGAAGAGGAATGCATACTCCCCAGGGAAACGCGAGTACTCTAATTCAACTTCGATCTGGATACTGTACCAGGTTCAACTCTTACCTCTCCAAAGTCAACCCCGATATACTAAATGTATGCCCTGTTTGCAATGTTTCCCCACATGACAAAAACCATCTCTCTAATTGTAATGTGGAACCAACGCATCTAACACCCCTCACATTATGGTCCACCCCTGTTGAAACAGCAAGTTTCCCTGGACTCCCGTTAGAGGATATTGATAACAATTTGTGATTGGTCACACCTTTTGGATGGGGCGAAAGACTGCTACAACAACAACAACATCTTATGCACCTGCTTCCTTTCTCAATCCATGGACCATAATAGCGGCCTCAGCTCTTCCCCGGTGGCCCTCAAGTGAATACGCATTATTGAGGGATCCGAGAGCTCTTTCTTAAAAGATCTAGCTTCACTTTTTGCTGCGTTAACAGTCAATATATATGACGCAGCTTATCAATTTATCGTGTGCAGATAGCAACGCAGCATGGGATGTCAGAAAGTTACCTCTGACCATAATTTTCAGGACATCTGTGTCATCAAATATTCAGTTGCCGCTGGCTTCGTGGTTTTTATAAGCTCGTTTACTACCAAAAACCTGAGTATAGGAGACAGAAATACCCTTAAGTCGCGTCTCTGCATAAACTTCACTAGATTGTGGTCCAAACTTTCTCCGTTGCTACACCTTTGATGCCCAGAAGCTTGTAATTGAATTCAAATAACTAGCGAACCCTCTCATCCTCAACCAAAAAGTGTTCTTTTGACAGCCCAGACCTTGCTAAGCCCCACTTCAATGTATTTGATGTCACCTAGATAACCCTCTGTTCATTGTAAAACGGAATAAAGAGTTGTTTCCCTTTGAGTCGCTTCTCATTCTGGTGAGAAGGTACGTCGGCAGCATGGCTGCGACACAGGTCGTCCAAGTAGCTAACGTGGAGCTGTTTTGATGCCATGTATCTCGTGTCTCCTACTGAATGCCACGTCGGATTCATAAAATCAGGAATATGGAAAATCCCTTTAATCTACAATCTTCCAAGATTTTCCTAGCAGCAACCTCCAAATGATTTTATATGTGTATAGCTAAAGCCGGGCATTCACATATAAAAAGCTCAACAGTCCCTTTTGCAGTAACGTCTTTACAACTTTTGCAGTGCTTATTGTGCGGAATATCCATCTTTTCCGCATGTGTGTCCAAAGCCCAAAGATCGGTGCAGACTGGTATAGGTTTATGGGGCGTTGGCCCTAGATCTACTGAGGCGCTCTTCTACTTTTTTGAGCTTTGTTTACGTAAACGTATCAAATTTCCTCCTTGGCTGCGTTTAGAGGTAAGCCTAATTCAACGCTGGTTATTCCTGTTATTCTAGTTCATCAGCCGTCTCATTTCTTTCGATTCTCTTCTGATCCGTGACCCAGATAATGGACATTTCTAGAGAGTAGTTAAAAGTTGAATTCTAATAGTTTTGAGTTAGTGTATGTTGCATTTAAAGTTTTTTTTGCCACCTGGATGTCTTGCCAGTTATATGCCGAGCCTCGAGTGATTTGCAATCTTAATAAATATCGAAGGATTTCACTTGAACCACACTACAGTATGACCGAAATCTGATTACATAGACATCTCTAGAAATGCGGATGTTTGTATTCCCCATCCATCTCGTGGCCGTCTGTGTGAATTGAATGGTGTTATCTGTTCCAGTAGTACTTTCCAAAGTCCTCCAGAGCATCAATGATAATGGGAGCCCTAAAAAGCGAATCCCAGATAGCAGCATTGCATGCCATTCTATACATATCGCCTGCAGGCCTTAATGCGAAAACATCGCATTAGCAATGCAACTAGGCTTAAGGCCTCGGGGCAGCTTAAGTGCCGGCCATATGGCCATAGCAGTATAGCGCCATCTGATATCTGGCGAACGGAATATATGGTTCCATGCCTGAGCTTCGAAAAAGACCTTGGGGCTACAATTGAGCTGGAGGGTAGCTGTTAGGGCGCTAGAAATGGCAGAACATGCTAAACACGTGACCCAAAAAAAAGTAGATCCTATAGGGTAGCAGTATTTACTACAGCGTCTTTTCGAGCAGAAACTAAGCCTTTCAAGAAAGCAGTAGAAATTCTGGAGGAAGGGTGCTTAAGCTGCAGTTGCGTCAATGTATACATGATAGCCAGGGGGCGATTAACGCCATAATATCACACAGTAACTTCATCAAGAAATGTCTGGAATGCAAAGAAGCATGGAAAAACTTCGCTCAGTCACGGACCAGACAGTTATACTGGTCCGAACTATAGGGAAAGGTGACGAAAAGCGATGATGTGGCAAAGGAAGATGCAACACTCGCTGAGTAACGACGTCCCAATCCCATTTGGAGAAATATAAAGAGACCGGAGATGCATGTGATCCATCAAGCAAGAAAGAATGGACTGGATGATACTTAGATCATGTGTCAAAGCCTACGATATTAGACTCACAAAGTGTTCACCATCTCTGAAGAGAGAATACATAAGGCTAACGATGGGCATACTAACTGGACACTGCCTTCTGGCCTCACATGCTTATGAGTTAGGTCTATTCAGAAAGAGTAGACGTAAGTAGTGCGAGCTTCAGGGAGAAACGATTGAACACGTTCTGTGTACTTGTCCTGCGCTCGCCAGTTCAAGACCCCAGTTATTAGCGGCGGCAGAGTTGCCGGATCTCGAGGAAGCATAAATTAGGTCTCAAAATCTTTCTGGAAGACGGAGCTATTCTATAACATAGGTCCTCGTACCTGATTGAGGGTCTTCAGTTTGATCGCCAAACAAATTCTGGTAAGCCTATGCTCACATTCAGTCTACGTGAGGTCTTTAAACGCTGGTTAGTTCAACCTAACCTAACCTCAAAGTCTTAAAAATATTTTTTGTCTTTACAACAGCAACATACATATTCCTGATAGGGGAGTATTTAGAAATGAATTCTTATCAATTTTAGTTCCTTAGTTTCAGATATTCATATTATTGCTACCGTTAATACCCTTTACTAAATTATTGTAATTTATTGTACATAAATATTTACATACATTAGAAAATTTCCACACATATCGCACATTTGCACTATATAGTATAAGCATATCAATGACAAAGATCACGCTTTTCAATATATGAACATACATATTTACTATGTAAATTTGCATTCACTAGCAAATTAGCATAATCCATTAAAGGAATGATATAATGAGAATGTCAACGATGGTGATAGCAGCACAACACACAAACAGTAGCTGATATAAAAACGGTAAAATAATAACAACAATAGAAAATCAAGAATACATATAAGTAAAATGTAACACACAAGCGACTTACTATTGTGCTATCCTTCCAAGAAGTATACTCTGACACAGTGGGCTACATGTCACAGAATACACACGATTTGCAGTACATACATATATGAATGCATATCTCATATGGCAGGTGTAGTGTTTATGTTTTGTTTGTGCATATGATATGCACAGTGAAGTGAGGGTATGCAAGAGCGCACTGATGAAAGGGATGTGAGGGAGGGTTAAATATAAAAAATAATAAAGTAAAGATTTTAAGTAACCGATTTTATTGAAATTTATACTTATGTGGCGCCCATAACTTGTTTGCAATTACACTGACTTTTATATTATTTCTTTTGAACAAATATGCTAAGAGTTTTTTTGTAAAAGATTTGAAAGATTTTTTTTTGGTGATTAAAAAAGTTTTGTTGTTCAGAAATATTCGTTTGTGTAAAAATTTAATTTATTAAAGATATTATTTAAGTGCAATCCGTTTCTAAGGCACTTAATTGGGTGACCACGCCCGACAAGCTTTGTGAATATTATTCAAGCATGTTCAATACCTCCGCAACTAGCGCCGTAACCCAGAAGTTTCATCAGCCGTGTTTATACGAATCCGAACAGCCACACAACTTGATCAGCGTGAAATGGAACAACAAAGAGGAACATTTGGCTTCTCATCCACATCATGGTCACCCATCAAGTGCGCGCACCGCCGGTTAATTAATCACGCAACAAACTACAAGGATATGCAGTAACTAATATCCAATCATGGTTTCTATATTGCGACTAGAAGCATAGCTTGTCAGATCCCATGGATTGCAGCAGGATGAGATAATTATAAGCGCCACCATCGTCAATTGATAGCGCCTTTTTCGATCAAGCTTATGATGTATCGACAATCCACCAATCAGTCAACAGGTCCGGAGTCCTTCCACAACACTCTCATTGGTAAATTTTCAGACGTCCATCTGTTAAACTCGTCTAGAGCAATTGGTCTCCGGTTACGATTAGGTACACACGGGCTAGGGGTGTTCCCTGACATGTTTGCTAATCCTTATC